>JAASLH010002854.1:0-64025 GCA_013365245.1 Cercospora brassicicola | reverse complement strand
GTACAGCGACTGGCCAATGGTGTGGTAGCTTACGACGTGGATGATGTTCTTTGTCCGTCTTCACGAGATTGGCTTGGCTGACAGGGATCATGCGCCGCCAACCACGTGCAGCTAGTTTCACTTCCACTTCCACCTTCCTTCCTCCACCATGCCCACATATTAACCAATGCCCACGCTGCTCTGCTCGAGCGCCCTCCTTTCGCCTCTTGCTAACTATGACTCCGAGCCTATGGCTAATACATCAGTTGCAGGAGCAGAAGATTGAGTGACAACCCTCGTGTGGCCTCGTACTATTGTTCGAGTCGAGGTTGACCTATTGTCGCCGGTAACAATAGAGTGAGCGAGTGAACGACGAACTACATAAGTTGGGTGCGGCCCCTTCACCGCCATGACTGTATCAACACTTCTCGCCATGGCAATTCGCTGCGCCCAGCGCAACATCGAGTCGATCGACAACCTCGCCGACATGCCTTTCGACATGGCACGCCCAATACTCAAGAGAGTGCACAACCCGGAGCAGCTGCTCGAGATCGAGAGAAATTCGCCGCAACTCGCAGAGCACACGGGCGAGTTCTGGCAAACTATGATCAAGCGCGACATGCCCAATCTACCGGAAGAGAACATGCTCTATCCCAAGAATCCGGCCAGCTGGCACAAAGTCTACAGAAAGCTCATGCGCGCCGAAAAGGCTCGTGAGGCAGAACAGGAAGAACAACTTCGTATTACGCTCTTGGGCGACAAAGTCAACAGGGAGAACAAGAAGGCTGTCATTGTGGATAAGGTCATGCATCATGCTCGCGAGGGTCCGGCAATCTTCGTGGACGGCACGCGCAAGAGGGGCACAAGCAGCTGGGAGCGCAAACCGCCAATAGAAGCTCACAAGGCAAAAACTGGCGCGGATGCGATCGCTGCGATCAGGAACCGTTCTGCGGCCAATTCCAAGCAGATGAGCCTCGGTCGCCCATTTCAGTCCAATGCACACGCTGGAAACTCTATCCGGGCATCCAGACAAATCAAAGAGGCACCTGCGAGTATGCTCCGAGAGGCCGGTCAACGAGGCCGAATGGAAATCGCTCCTCGTGAACTGCTGCCCCACCAGAAAGACCTGCTTCAGGAACAACGAAGAATCAATGCGAACTTCAAGGTTCAAGCTCCTGGTCGGAAGGGGGCCGCACAGTTTGCAGCCGCGCATCGGAGCCAGAACGAAGCTGTGGTCCGGCAGGCAAGGGAGGTCAATGAGGCCAAGCTCAGGGCACTTACACAATCTGCAAACGCGGCTGCCAGGGCGAAGAAATCATCATCAGCAAAATTCGATTTCGGTTCTACACCACAGGCCGCGTCTCCAGAACCACAGAAGCAACCCGCTAAATCGCAAGCCAGTAGTCCTACCGCTTCTCCCCCAGCACAGGCAGCATCTCCACCGAGGACGGCCAGCCCTGCACCCGTAGTCGTCAAGAAGCGACCCGCAGCAGCTGGATCGATATTCATGAAGACAACGAAGAAGGCCAGACATTGAGCTCGGCATGACGTTAGCGTCTTGGAAGCGTACATTGGCTGCCGGCAGTAGTCCAAGCCTTCGATTTCCTATCATGGTCCTGGCCAATTCAGCAGCCATTCATCACCCACAGCTATCAGCTCACGAAGACTCGCGAATAGCGACCAGTGCTGCGGCTATAGCCTCCTTGGCTTTGGTGACATCTTCTGGCGTGTTGCTTTGGTCGCTCGGGGTTTTGTCCTGCTCCTGTGCGCCATCAGACTAGCACACGATATGAGCTGAGAGGTCACTTACCAGCTGGGCCTCGAGCTTCTCCTTGGCCTCAGTGATCTTCAGCTGGAGCTGCGGAAACATAGCCTCGGTCTCCTCGAGCGCTTTGCGCTGTGAAATTGTACATTAGCATTCTTGGGGTTTAGCGAAGGCGTATTGAAGTGTCCAATGAATGAAACGACAGTAACACGAATGATAGCCTGTAAAAATACCTCGGACACATCCGATCATGACTTACCTCTTGTCTCAATATGTATTCTGCGTTCTCATCGTCTCCTTGGTTGGCTTCGAGCTTGGCGATTCGTTCCTTCTGCGACTCGTGCTCGTTGCGGTATGACTTTCCCTCCTTAACGAGTCTATTCAGGGCCGATGTGGCGATCGAGATCCGTGAAGGGGCAGGCATCTTCAGTCCAAGAGATGTGGTTATAGAGCAGTATTAGTCAAGCGTTATGTTTGGAAATCGTGGGAAAGCGAGTTAGCAGGGTCTCACTCCTCGGCTCTCCACCAATCATCGACAGTGGCCCGCAACACGTCGAGCGGACGCGACGCGGATCTTTCGTGTAAAGTGGTACGCGCGCTTCTGGCTGCAGAAAGCTCCTCTCCCATCAGATCTCGCTGCATCGTATCCCACCTCACAACAGGCGAAAACACACCGGAAATGTCGTCGCCAACACAGAGACGCTCAACGCGAGGGAGCGCGAATAATACCCCTCGCCGTTCGCAACGCGGCTCGCAGGCCCCACGGTCTTCAGAACCACCCGCCAGTGACCCGCCCCTCCCTGAAGGAGAAGACCTGCCAGACGCGCAATTGCAATCGGAAGCCAATGCAGCATCATCGCAGAGAGGAACTCCTAGAGCTACACAGAACAGCAATAGCCAGAGTCAAGCTCCTCCTGCCAGCAGTCCATTGTTCTTCAGAAGTTCACCCGCGGGGAGTCAATCGCAGTCGCAAAGTCAGAGTTTGGGTGTGCCAGCGAGAGGCAGTATCAATGGTAGCAGTCCGTTGAAGCAGCGGACTGATGCAAACACGCCTGCTGGGTTCAGCAGCGATGGAGGAAGAACGCCCAGGGCGAACGGAGGCATTGGTGGTAAGTTTGTGCAAAAGAGGTTGAAAGACGCTTGCTGAAGACAACATAGATTCATCGCCAATTCATTATGCGACAAGTTCCGATGCTGCAGGCCCAGTGTCGAACGGTCAGCGCCAGCACGGAACGAGCTCTACAGGACTGTTCGTTCGATCAGGTGGCATAGGAAGTCAGTCCAACGCAAGAGAAAGACGACACGATATCAACTCAGATCTGCTGGAGAACAGCGGGCGCAGAAGACAGCTTTTTGTCGACGAGAATGGCGCACCGGTGCAGGGAGAGTCGGACGCAAACACCTTCTCGAACCTCAATCCAGACACATCGGACGCGGCAGCGCTTGGGGGCCGTGGAACCAGGCTCATCTGGGGTACCAACATCTCCGTAACTGATTCGTGGTCTGCTTTCAAGGACTACTTGTACAACTTCCAAAAGAAATATCGCATGCTTCAGGATGGAGAACTCATGGAAGGAGAATATGTGGCGCCTGGAGAGCCTGCCGCTGAGAAAGAAGCTCTTGCACAACTGGAGACCATGCTTGAGCTGGGAACAAAGTGCTTCTATCTGGACTGTAGGAACCTCAAATCATATCCAGGCACAAGGAAGCTATGGCATCAGCTACAAGCCTATCCAAGCGAGCTGGTCCCGCTTATCGATTCTGCTGTGAAGGACACGCTGCTTGAGCTTGCAGAGAAGAAGATGAGCGAGAGGAGATCGCAGGCTTCGCAGCAGAATGGCCAGGAGCGCGCGAGGCACTCCAGCTCTATGCCGCCAATGCCCAGCTCCGATGTCGACAACAACATGAATGGCGATACTCCAAGACCGACACAACAGAGCGCATCCGATGAGCAGGATCTGTATGCTGAGGTCGAGAGCTCTTCATATCGTGTACGCCCATTCGGTCTCGACAGGAATATCAACCTGCGAGAGCTAAATCCTAAAGACATGGATCAGCTGGTCTCCGTCAAAGGTCTGGTGATCCGAACAACGCCAATTATCCCAGATATGAAGGATGCATTCTTCCGCTGCTCTGTTTGCCATCATACAGTTAAGGTCGACCTGGACCGTGGCAAGATCGCTGAGCCGACGCGATGTCCGCGCGAGGTCTGCAGTGCTAGCAACAGCATGCAAATTGTGCACAATCGTTCAGGCTTTGCCGACAAACAAGTTATCAAGCTCCAAGAAACACCTGACTCGGTTCCAGACGGTCAGACACCACATTCCGTCAGCTTGTGTGCCTATGATGAGCTTGTCGATGTCTGCAAAGCTGGAGACAGGGTTGAGATCACTGGTATCTTCAAGTGCAATCAAGTTCGCGTGAACCCACGCCAGCGATCGGTCAAGAACATTTTCAAGACTTATGTTGATTGCTTGCATATTCAGAAAGTTGACAAGAAACGAATGGGCATCGATACAACGACGATCGAGGAGCAGCTTGCTGAACAAGCTGCTGGAAGCATCGAAGAGACCCGCAAAGTCAGTGAAGAGGAAGAGACCAAGATCAAGGCAACTGCCGCAAGGCCTGACGTGTACGAACTGCTCGCGCGATCACTCGCTCCATCGATCTACGAGATGGACGATGTCAAGAAAGGCATTCTTCTGCAGCTGTTCGGTGGCACGAACAAGAGCTTCGAGAAGGGTGGTTCGCCAAAGTACAGAGGAGACATCAACGTACTGCTGTGCGGTGATCCATCGACATCGAAGTCGAAAATGCTCGAGTACATCCACAAGATCGCTCCTCGTGGAGTGTACACATCTGGCAAGGGCTCTTCTGCTGTGGGTCTGACGGCATATGTCACTCGCGACCCAGAAACGCGGTCTCTGGTCCTTGAATCTGGTGCACTGGTTCTTTCTGACGGCGGCGTATGCTGTATCGACGAATTCGACAAGATGTCAGATGCCACGCGTTCAGTGCTGCACGAAGTGATGGAACAGCAAACCGTTTCCATTGCAAAGGCTGGCATCATCACAACGCTCAACGCCAGAACGTCCATCTTGGCTTCTGCTAACCCCATTGGCAGCAAGTACAATCCGAACTTGCCTGTGCCACAAAACATTGATCTTCCTCCGACATTACTGTCGCGTTTCGATCTCGTCTACCTGGTCCTGGATCGTATCGATGAATCTGCAGATCGCAAGCTCGCTCGCCATTTGGTCGGCATGTATCTCGAGGACAACCCGGACAATGCAAGCAGAGATGAAATTCTCGTAAGTGGTCTCGCACAATGCGTCAAGAAATATTGACATACTGACTTCTCTCCTTAGCCTGTGGAGTTCTTGACATCTTACATCTCCTACGCTCGCTCAAACATCCACCCCAAGATCACGCAACCCGCAGCAGATGCTTTAGTCAAGTCATACGTCGCCATGCGTAAGCTCGGTGAAGACATTCGAGCCTCGGAACGCCGAATCACAGCGACAACTCGTCAACTCGAATCTATGATTCGCCTATCGGAAGCTCATGCAAAGATGCGACTTTCGGAGACTGTCGATGAAAGCGACGTCGACGAAGCTGTGCGTCTGATTCAATCAGCTCTCAAGCAAGCTGCTACAGACGCCCGCACAGGTCTCATCGACATGGGTCTATTGACCGAGGGTACAAGTGCGAGCGAACGGAAGAGGAAGGAGGACCTCAAGAATGGTGTGCTGTCAGTGTTGGACGACATGCTCAGATCTGGCGCGCAAAGCGCGAGGTATGGAGAAGTCGTGAGGACGATGTCCGAGCAGAGCTCTGTGCCTGTTGAAGGGCAAGATTTTGCGGAGGCTGTCAGGAGTTTGGAAGCTGAAGGCAAAGTGCAAGTGCTCGGCGAAGGTGCCAGGAGAAGCATCAGGAGGATTACAGGAATTGCATGAGGATGACGTTGATGATGCTGGGTTGGCGCTTTCGCTTTGCCGTTGTGGCGTGCATTGAATGGAATGTCTCTTGTCTGGCGTTGACATGAGAGATGCATGTAAATGATACCGTATTTGCCGAACGATACTTTATGCTCTGCTATTGCCTTCGCTCTCGTCGAGAACTTAGGTTGTCAGACTCTCTCATGCTCTTGTCATATCATATCCGTGGTCATCGCTCATGCAAATCCGATGGGTGTAGCTTTGCTTCCCAGACCACGTCTTTAACTCTTCGCAGACCAGCTCTGTTCCTGCTGTGGTATCCCAATTCGCTCCATCATACAACGCGTAGCTTCCTCTGCGCGAAACAGTACCCCATCTTCAACGTGCAATCCCTCCATGCTCATGCTCTCATTCTCAGCGTACCATGTTCTTTGGCGTGATTGAAAATCCGGCTGAATTGGTCGTATCGTCATGCCGTCTAGTTCTCCACGCCACCACGAAGCGCCAGAACCAAATGCAAAGTCGCGCCACCCTCGAGACCGTACTCCTCGGCTGTCTTGTCGTCGGCCCTATGCAATTGTCTGTCAGTCCTTGCTCACACACCCTTCCTCAAGAATCGCCGTCCCCAATCATGTCTCTCCTTGCTCGCCGCGAATCTTTGTCCATTTACTCACATCTGCTTTCCACCAAAGATCAACCGCTGCTGCACCGGTGGAATTCCCTCCTTCTCTTCCACGCGCTCCTTTATCCGCTGGACTTTGTAGTCCGGCTCGATGTCGAGTTCGATCTCTTTACCCGTAAGGGTACGGACTCTATGCGCGAAAAAAGGTTAGCGATCGTGGTCTTGTTCGCGCATCTGCCTGCGGGGCGAGAAGAGTCGCTGGAAATGGACTGCTTACTTGATTTGCATCTTGAGCTTTCTGGATACACGGTTGGAAGATGTAGGTCTGCGAGAGCGCTGGGGTGAAAGTTGAGCGGAGGTGAAGTCGAGTTTGTGTGTTTTGTTTGCAGGTCGAAAGATTGTCGGGTTGCAGTGACGAACAAAGGTGATGGAAGTGGGGGCGGGATGATCACACAGCAAGCACAAGCTTCACCACATGAGCCAGGCATTCACGCCAAGACTTCGACTCACTTTCACTGAACAGGCAACAATTCACCCTATACTGTCACGAAAGTGAATGGGAGCATATGAATCTCAAAAGCAGCATCATATTAAATTGTTGTTCTGAGGACTGCCTGCTACCGCTGTCGTGACAATATGCTAATTTATGATAAACCAAATGCTTCGAATCAGATGCAAGATGCATACTAACGAAGAGACATATGTGTTTGTCTCAAGCCCAGGCCAACTCTCCCATAGAGCACGGCTTGGTGAAGTTCAAGGCCTGTGTCATCGTTGAGCTTACTCAGCTCGAAGCCTTGCGAAGTCGTCGGCGATGGCTCTGAGTAGCTCCACGGTAACGGCCGTGCCTCTTTCAAGCATATCTCCATCACTCTCAGCCGGGACATGCATGAATAGCACAGGCCTCGATATACTACCGACGGCTTCCATATCGCCACTCCGTCGACCCGTGAATGCCAGACTGTTGAAGTAAATATAGTCGCAGAGGTAATGTCCAGCGTCGTGACTTTCTTTCAGGTCGCATCCACACCCTGGCTTGTTTTCCGGTATTTCAAGAACGTTGCCTTGCCAATTCAGGAGCACATTATCGTAATCCAATGATGTGGTCATTGTCGTGGGACAGTCTGCGAATACTGTTCTGCCTTCGTCTTCCGGGGGAATATTGCCATCGAGGTCTTTATTCTTCGTATAGCCATCACGATGCGCATATCGTTCTATGCAATAAAACTTGCGACCAGAAGCCATGCCAATATGTAGGACGACGTCTGCGGTACCGGCATAGTCGTTGTGCAATTGGGGTACAAGCTCGCGCACCTCATCGAATGCCACCCTTATTGGCGTCCCGTAACGAATTATGCGCACTGATGCGTGCTTCGGTGAAGCTGCAGCGAGTGCTTCGGGAAGCCTTTTTACAATTTCGTATGATGGGTTGATGGGAAATTTATCCTGGAATGGACCAAACCCAGTAACAAGAATTGTCACTTCTTTGCGTGGCTCTTGGTGACCGTTGATTTTATTTGCATCGGGAGCTATCTCGACTGGCTGG
Organism: Cercospora brassicicola; assembly: GCA_013365245.1. Classification (NCBI taxonomy): domain Eukaryota; kingdom Fungi; phylum Ascomycota; class Dothideomycetes; order Mycosphaerellales; family Mycosphaerellaceae; genus Cercospora; species Cercospora brassicicola. The sequence continues at coordinate 56,175 of JAASLH010002854.1, read as the reverse complement.
CCAAGTGGCTGCTGCACAGAAGGTGCCATTCGAATTCCTCAAGCAAAGTTGATTGAGTGTGTGAATCCGAAGAAATCGTGCTTTCGTCCTGTGCCTTCAGATTTTGATTATATCTGTGTGATTTTTATGGCACCACACGGCAGATTAATTGAGCATTGAATAGGAAGTGATGGAAGAGATGACGAGAAGCAGTATCTCCACACAAAGTAACCACTCATCCGGGCCGGAAACCGAGGCTCTGAACGTTGGGATTGGTCGCGCACGGAGACTTGCCAAGACTCTGGGGTCTCTCGATGCAGAATGATGTGGTTGAACCAAACATGGTGTTAATGCAGTCTTCCGGCTAGAGGTCTGCTGTGTACAGGAATCGTATCCGAGCCTTGCGTGTGTTGAATCGTAGGCGCTAGAATTCTTTTCCATCAATCTTTTACTCGAAGTTCGGCCGCTTTGCGTAGTCTGTTCATGACGGCGGCAGCTAGAGATCCTTCATTATCGTCAATGCCTTCCACGAAGATTGCATCGACATCTATTCTGTCCAGATCTCGCAAAGCCGAGAAGATGCCCCGGGCGACATCCTCTGTATCATCTCCCAGTGCGACATCAACGAGTTCAACAGGGTTACCAGCGATGCTAGCCGCGTGCTTCGTTGGAACGATCTTGGACCAATTGGTCTCTTGCAAGCTCTTCAGCATGCCTGCGAATCCTGCTCCTTGTTCTGACAATGTGCGTTTGATAGTGCTTCCCTTGGTGCCGCTTTCGTGTACCGTTATTGTGTTCGAAGCAGAGATGTCGAGTTGCCACAATTTTGTGCGTACAAGTCCGATCCTCGCCATTCCCCCTATCTGAGCTTTGAGCTCGTCAATCGATGGCGGGCTCTTTCCAGCTTCAAAGAGCACGACAGTCGCCTTTGGAGAATAGTGCCTATATTTCATGCCAGGAGCTCGAGGTTGTGCTCCTTTCTCCGAGGTGTCTTTGTATCCAATCTGCGTGTCCTCCCAGCCAGGACATGAGCGGATCTGCTCCAGACTGATGCCGCCTGGCCGCAGAACAACGGGTGGTTGCTGGGAGATGCCATCCACAACGGTGCTTTCGACGCCTACATCACACGGCCCACCATCTAATATTGTCGATATTCTTCCCTTCAGATCGTATGCTACATGCTCCGCAGCAGTGGGAGAAGGTTTGGTAGAAGCGTTCGCAGATGGTGCAGCTACCGGAATATCGGCAAGCGACAAGAGAGCGAGTGCAAGAGGATGCCTTGGCATGCGCGCACCGAATGTCTGCAAGCCTGCCGTGACTTCTGGAGCCAGGGGAGAATTGCTCGGATTTGGCAGGATGATAGTGAGAGGCCCAGGCCAGAATCGTGAGATCAGTGAGCGATAAATGGCTGGTATGGGGTCTTCGCCCACACCATTGGCCGCAGATGACGCGTGACCGTGAAGCAGGGATCTAAGCTGTTGCAGAGAATGGAAATGCACAATGAGTGGATTGTCAGAAGGTCTTTGCTTAGCCTTGTAAATGCCTTTGACTGCGTCACTCCTGGTGGCATCAGCGCCCAGGCCATATACTGTCTCCGTTGGAAAAGCGACGGGCACATCGGAAGTCTTGAGGTCCTTTGCAGCCTGCTGGAGGTTCTGTGCATCGATGGACTCGTTGTCGATCTGGAAATCGAGCTCATCCAGGATATCGTTCGTTACTGACTTGGCCCTCATAGGGCCAATCTTGCCCACATCAACTGGTAGAATTCGGGTATCCATGGCTGGCGACGTAGACGCATTGACCTGATGTCGAAAGTTTGCTGCCTGTTTCGGTGATCGAGTGCGGAAAATACTGTTGATCATGAATGCACAGTCGTTATGCACTTAACTTTTTATTCGCAATGAGTCGTTATCAGGGTTCAGTAGTCGCGCTAAAGTGCGCCAGCACGTGACTGGTACCGCGCTGATGGACCAAAGTGTATACTCTGGTACAATCCACGGTGCATGAGAGCGGGAAGAGATGGCTATCATTGACTGAGCTGGCGAAGCTTCTGGACAGAGCTGCTTCTCGCAGTGTTGCTAGTCAGGGGAACATTGCAGAAGGAATGATACTCGGCAAAAGAAGTCGCGGCTGCCAAGACCACTTTGTCGCGTCCGTTACGCGAGCGCGTCTTCCGCCTCCCAAAGTCCGTCACTGGACACTGCAGCACCACTGTGCATGTCTTTCATCGCAACAACTGATTACTCCGCTGGAACTTTTCAGAAAAGGATATAGAACTCCACCATGGGCTCAAGACCGGAACTGAAGGTCGACGACGAGGCCGGCTTCGTTAAGACCTTCCACCAACTAGAGTCGAACAAGCCCACAGACACCATCCGGATATTCGACCGTGGAGATTTTCTGTCAGCTCATGGCGATGATGCAGAGTTTATCGCCCGAGTTCAGTACAAGACCACATCGGTGCTCAAGACATTGGGCAGAAATCCGGGTCTTCCTTCAGTGACCATGACAGTAACAGTTTTCCGCACATTCATCCGAGAAGCCATCTTCCGCTTAGGAAGACGAATAGAAGTGCTGGAGACATCTGGCAGAAACCAGTGGAAGGTGACGAAGCAGGCATCGCCTGGCAATTTACAAGACATTGAAGACGACCTCGGCGGCCACGTCGAATCTGCACCAATCATCTTGTCAGTCAAAGTGTCAGCAAAGGCCAACGAGGGACGAAATGTGGGCGTGTGTTTCGCTGATGCCAGTGTCCGCGAGCTTGGTGTCAGCGAATTCGTGGACAACGATATCTATTCAAATTTCGAATCCTTGATCATCCAACTCGGCGTGAAAGAGTGCCTGATCCAGACTGACATCACCAAGAAGGATGCCGAAATACAAAAGTTGCGAACTATCGCTGACAACTGCAATTGCGCGGTGTCAGAGCGGCCAGCCGGCGACTTTGGAAAGCAAGACATCGAGCAAGACCTTACGCGACTGCTCCGGGACGAGAAGGCTACCGGGACTCTGCCACAGACAGATCTCAAGCTTGCAATGGGATCAGCGGCTGCACTGATCAAGTATCTCGGCATCATGTCAGATCCGAGCAATTTTGGGCAGTATCAGTTGTACCAGCACGACCTCAGCCAGTACATGAAGCTCGACTCATCAGCTCTCAAAGCCCTCAACTTGATGCCTGGACCGAAGGATGGCTCAAAGACGATGAATTTATACGGTTTGCTGAACCATTGCAAGACACCAGTTGGCAGTCGACTGCTGGCACAATGGCTCAAGCAACCATTGATGAGCCTCGAAGAGATCGAGAAGAGACAGCAGCTTGTGGAAGCATTCGTCAACGACACTGAGCTACGGCAGACCCTTCAAGAAGAGCATCTCCGATCAATACCGGACCTGTACCGGTTGGCGAAGAAGTTCCAACGCAAGAAAGCAAATCTCGAAGACGTTGTTCGAGCTTACCAGGTAGCTATCCGCTTGCCTGATTTCATTGGGACATTCGAGGGCGTCATGGATGAAGCATACAAAGATGCTCTGGATGCGGTCTACACAAACAAGCTGCGAGAGTACTCAGACAGTTTTGTAAAACTACAAGAGATGGTTGAAACCACAGTCGACCTGGAAGCGCTCGACAACCACGAATTCATCATCAAGCCTGAATTCGATGACACACTCCGTGTCATCCGCAAAAAGCTCGACAAGCTCCGCTATGACATTGATCGAGAGCACCAGCGTGTCGGCGATGATCTGGGCATGGATACTGAAAAGAAGCTCCTGCTCGAGAACCACAGAGTCCACGGCTGGTGTTTGCGATTGACAAGAACAGAAGCCAGCGTCATTCGAGGGAAGAAGCAGTATCCTGAAATCGCAACGCAGAAGAACGGCACCTATTTCACGACACCAAAGCTCACCGAGATGAGACGTGAGTTCGATCAATTATCAGACAACTATAACCGAACGCAAAGTGGACTGGTGCACGAAGTCGTCAATGTTGCAGCATCGTACTGTCCGGTCATTGAACAGCTCGCTGGTGTTCTTGCTCATCTTGATGTTATCGTAAGCTTTGCTCATGTCTCAGTACATGCACCGACTGCGTACGTGCGGCCCAAGATGCACCCTCGAGGCACTGGCAGCACTATCCTGAAGGAAGCCCGACATCCCTGCATGGAGATGCAAGACGACGTTCAATTCATCACAAACGACGTCTCACTCACACGCGAGAGCTCTGGATTCTTGATCATCACTGGTCCCAACATGGGAGGCAAGTCGACATATATTCGCCAAATTGGTGCCATTGCCTTAATGGCACAGATCGGCTGTTTCGTCCCATGCTCAGAAGCAGAACTCACGCTCTTCGACTGCATTCTAGCACGAGTGGGAGCAAGCGACAGTCAGCTGAAAGGAGTCAGCACATTCATGGCCGAAATGCTGGAGACCTCAAATATCCTCAAAACTGCCACCAAGGAATCACTTGTCATCATCGACGAACTTGGTCGAGGCACAAGCACATACGACGGTTTCGGCCTTGCGTGGGCCATCAGCGAACACATCATCAAAGAAATTGGTGCATTCAGCATGTTCGCTACCCACTTCCACGAACTCACAGCATTGGTCGATACATACCCTCAAGTTCAAAACCTCCACGTCGTTGCCCACATCGGTGATGGATCAGAAGATGTGAGCATGAACGGTGACGCAGCTAACAGCCGACGCCGTGAAGTCACTCTGCTGTACAAAGTCGTGCCCGGCATCTCAGACCAGTCCTTCGGTATTCATGTCGCCGAGCTCGTCCGATTCCCGCAAAAGGTCGTGAATATGGCGAAGCGCAAAGCTGATGAATTGGAAGACTTTTCGGGCAAGAACGAACAGCTCAATGTACAAGCGAGCAAAGAAGAGGTCGAAGAGGGAAGTAAGTTGCTGAAAGAACTCTTGAAGCAGTGGAAAGAGCAGGTCGAAGCCGAAGGGCTGGGCAAGGAGCAACAAGTGCAGAGGATGAAAGATCTCGTGCAAGGGAACGAACAGCTGCTGGCGAATCCGTTCTTCCAGAGCGTGAAGGCATTGTAAGACAGCCCCGAAGAGACGCAACGATTTTGTTACAATTAGCTCGGCGAAGCACGGCGTTGCTGGTATGGCTTGTAAATGATAGCTAAAGGTCCAATGTTTAAATCACGCCTCGGTAGGCTGTTCATTCTGTGTTGGTGATCAATATATTGCTACAAGAAGGCCACGTCGCTTCCCGATGACCGCGCGAGTCGCCCTGTTGGATGCTCAAGCTCGTCGCAGTAGCTTTTTCCAGTCCCTCAAAAGACACCTGAAGAGTCAAAAGATGCAACCAAAACGCTCACTTTTCGCTGCCGTTAAAATGAGTTGCTGCTGCTGACCAACATACTATGCGGTTGTCTTCTCCTCGATGGAAGCGTTCTTGATGCCGTCTGTGACTTCGGCGGTTGGATCCTGCGCACCAGCAGCTGCAGAGCCATTAACTTGCTTTTCAGCAGGCTTGGAGTTGTGCTCAGCGGCCTCGGCTTCAAGTCGGTCGATTTCCTTCTGGGCGTTCGCGATGTTCTCCTTGGTCTTGCGGTCCTGGTCGCTCTTCCAGAATTCGAGCTTCTCCTTGAGCTTCTCGACAACAGCGGGGACATCGGCCTGAGACATAGGAGGATCGACATTGATTTGGGCAAGCGCGGAGATGGTTCCGAGGTCGAGGTTGAACTTGCTGGTCTCAGGCGCTGGAGAGCTAGCGCCGTTTGGCTGGGAGCTGCCCTTTCTGCCCTTCTTCTTCTTGCCACCGCCGCCGATGAAGTAGTTCTCCTCTTCCTCGCCCTTCTTCTTCAGCGCAGTGCCCTTGATTCCAGAGTCGTCGACCTTGCGGAAATCGGTGGCTGCGAATTGACCAGGGCCGGTGGCTTGCTGAGAGTCAACAGCTGATCCGAAACGAGCGAGCAATGAGCGAGTAATGCGGATTTCCTCATCGTAGGCGGGTGCGCTGGCCTCCTCAAGCTTGGATTTGGCCGCCTCTTGCCGCCTGCCTCGGTGATATGCATCATTCTCTGCTCGTCGCTTCTCCTCGCGGATGCGCTTCGCTTCACGTTCGTACTCAACAGCGGCACGGCGCTGGGTGTAGTAAGCGTCCTTGATCTCCTTGACAGCAGCGTACTTCTTTTGCTGTTGTTCGTGGATCTTGGTCCTTTCATCCCGCAGCGCGTTCAAGTTCTTGAATGCCTCGTCTTGCTCGGCCTTGATTTTGTCCAGCTCAGCAGTTATCTGAGTGTAGCGTTCTGACAAAGCGCGGGATTCTGGGTCGTCAAGCTGCTTCTTGAGCGTAGCAATTTCAGCCTTGACGTTGTCAATGTCCTTCTGGATCTGGTCGTGTTCGGCGAATCCCTTCTTGGCCGCAGTCAAGACGCGGATCTCGTCAAGTGCCTTCTTCTCATCTACAAGCTTCATGGTACCAGAGTCGACCTGCGCGCGAAGACGATCGATCTCCTGCTGAACCTGTTCCGCACTAGAGAACTTCGTCTTGCTACGCTTGTCCTTCAGCTCTTGTATCCTGGCCTTCATCGTGTTATCGAGGCGCTTGATGTTGTCCATGATCGAAGTGCGACCAGTCTTGCTATTCTGTTGGGTATCGCGGATGCCCTTCAACTCGGCGCGAAGCTCAGCCTGTCGCTTTCCAGCGGGAGAGTCCTTATTGTTTGGCTTCGCATTGTCAAGTTTGGCCTTGATTTGGCGCTATAGTGATGGTCAGCAACTATTTGCAATGCTTATCGAATGCGCTATGCTATTCGCGCAGTCCTGGAGCGATTTGGACAAGTGGTATTGCACATCCTGCGTCGCAACCGTGCACGCTGTCACGAAATGGCCGCCCGCACGACCGCCCGCACGACCACCCGCTGTTGTCTCTGCGACCGACAAGCGGTCTGCTGCATTGAGCACGGCTCGGTGCATGGCGCAAGGCCATTTCTATGTAATTGCCCGAATTGTCATGTCTGTATGCTCCACTTACCAAGCGCTCTTCCTCGGCCTTGAGTTCCTTCTCGGCTTGCGCGAGGTTCTTCTTGAAAGTTTCCTCGTCAGGTCGCTCAGGCTTTGTAACGGCTGCCGGGGCAGCTTTCGTTGCGGTGTCGGCCATTTTGAGAGGTGTCCAGAAAGCGTAGCCGAGGGGGGGAAGCGGTGATCGTGACCGTTACGGATGTGGCTGGATGTTGGGTTGATATATCACCGACACAAATGCATATATATCGGCAGTCCGCACAAGACAAGTAAGTTGTAATTGTGGAAGGTCAAGAGCGGCCAAGCTTGCGGCTCGGCTGTTGAAGTCCGTGCGCGCCGCTAATAAAGTGAACCACTAGGAAGGAATTACTGCTCATGCAATTCACTCCGATGCGACATCGCTTCACAAGCAGAGGACATCTTGCACGTGAAAATGCAGTCAGCATATGTGTCCTTGAGATGAGATCGCTTCATGTCTTGTATTTCGATGTCCTGAACTAGTTTGCTACACTTCCGAGGCAATTTGCTTCCCTCTCACGGTCAAGGAGAAATTCTCCACCACGACTAGGATATGCTCGGACAAGCAAGAAACCCTGAGAAGCTAGTTTCTCAATATCCCCGACCTGCCTGAGGCCCGGCGTGACTTCAGATCTCACCATCATGGACAACGCTGTGGTTGCAGACGTGTTCGGCACGCTGGGTGCAGTCTTTTGGTCCATACAGCTGCTGCCTCAAATCTGGCTCAACTATCGCCGTCACAATGCCATCGGTCTTCAGCCCTCGATGATGATGCTGTGGGCATGGGCAGGGGTGCCGCTGGGAGTGTACAACGTCGCACGAGATCTCAGCATACCGCTGCAGATACAGCCCCAGATCTTAAGTTTGCTCAGCCTGCTGACTTGGATTCAGTGCTACTACTATGAGCACAAGTGGTCTTTGTGGAAGGCGGCAAGCGTAGTTGTGCCAGTTGCGGCACTGATGGGTGGCATCGAGGTCGGGCTCGTCTTCGCCATGCGACATGCCGAAGCAAGAGGATTGGAGTGGCCGCTGACATTGATGGCCGTATTCGCTGCGCTACTTCTGGCTCTTGGAGTCTTGAGGCATTACTGGGACATCTACGTGCATCGGACAGTTCGTGGCATCTCTTTCCTCTTTGTCGGTCTCGATGCGGCAGGAGACTTGGTATCCATCGTCTCCGTTGCTTTTGAGCGACATCTGGACATCCTGGGTCTTGTCGTATATGGTGTAGAATTGGCCTTGTGGGTTGGAATCTTCGTCGCAGGTGGATACTACAATCTGTTGCCATGGTTGAAACAGCGTTGGATGAGACCGGTCATCAGCACATCTTCGACCTCCAATGACACTACAACAACTGCCCGGGCTCCCCCAACGGCCATTGTGCTGCATGACTTGCCATCTTCCACATCCGTGTTTCGAACGCCGTCTTCGGAAATACAGCATCGTGTACGCCATCCTTCCATGGTCGAAGCTTGAAGAGGGATTCTCTCGAACGTTGAGCAATGGGGCATCCTTACCGCGCAAGATGCACGGGCAAGATTTGTTTCAAGCAAGTGCATGCGCTCCATTATGCACCATGCACCATTCACAGACACTGTGATTGTTTCACGTGTTGTGGACTCGGGAGAAGCAATCACTGTATCGAGTCGAGCATATGGGATGAGTCTTGTGGGCTCAACTCCAGGGGCTCCTGAGAATATAGAACTTGGTGCTCGTGCTGCTTGCGGAGACCCCCTGATGACTGGCGCGTTTTAGTGTTCGGCATGTGAAAGATGAGGTGAAAGGTGAAGTCGTGAAGTCCTGGCTACTGCAGCAGCGGCAACGTTCTTGCCAACTGCACAAACACTTGCAAACTTCACATCACCTACTGCAGTAGCGCGCTCGCGAAACTCACCCGCGCCGTTGAAGGTCACAAGGCAGCGACAAAGCTCACTTCGCAATCAACTACTTCATCCCCTTCCGCCTCGCACTTGCCCACCTATCCCCCAAACATCCTACCACAAACACAACACAACACCACCAACATGACCAACGACACCGCCTCGACTACCTGTAAGCATGACAAAGTCGCACTACTTCGCGCGCTTGCTGACATTACATGTAGCCAGCGGCGACAAGAAGCGCAGCCCATCCACAATGCCAACAAGCAAGTCTATCGCATTCAGCGACACCGCCTCTGTGGCTTCGGCCCCAATCAATCTTCCAGACGGTCACCCAGTCACTCGCGCAAATACTGTCGCCGGCGACGTCCGCCCACTCAATGAGCTGCACGCCCACCACATTCACGCTCGCCTTGCAAGTGGCCTGTCGCAGAGCACCCTTCTGACTTCAGTCGACAGCTTTGGTGGGTGCGCCCGCAGTAATGTATTGCGGCGAATGATACTGACTGAAGTAGGCGAACGCCTGGAGAAGCAACTGACGGCCGAGAGTGAGGGCGTCCTGGAGTTCAGCAACTGGGGTGACGAGGCTGAGGAGGTTGTGCGCGGTGGTCTTGCCAAATTGGCGCAGCTGGCCCGCGATGAGAACCTTGCGAATCCAGAGAAGTCCGTCAACGAGTACTACTCGGAGCGCCTCGCCAAGCTCATCCACGACGCCGAGGTGGAGTTCGACGTCAAATCCATCAAGTAAGTATCGCCTTTTCACCCTCACATTGCGAGCGGCAGGCGGCAAGCGGCAGGCGGAAGGGTTCAGTTGGGAGTTTTTTCAGGAAGGCATAGCCCAAACCAAGGGCACAAAATCATTCACTTACGCGCGCGCAATCACTTTGAAAGCATTGGAACGAAGATACCCAACCAGGCAGGAACTGGTAAAAAGTGAGAATTTAAGCAGAGTTCAGTTGAAATTGACCAAATTTTTCTGGTGCTTCACGTCTCCCATGCCTCACAAAGCAGCCCCATGTCGCTATCCGTCTCCCAGGAACTCTTGCGGTGTCGTGGAGTCAAGGCTTGTACAAGAATCTCACCTCAAAATCAAGCGGTCGCACAGGCTATGTCCGAAAACGATCTCCAGAAAACACGCCTTTCTCTGACCACACGCGGGTTCCTGAGCTCACGGGGTTGGCTACCGCCAAAAATTTGCTCCAAACCTGGCCGGGAGACATGGCTGGAGGTACAGCTCTCTCTGAATATCCTCAATCGATGTCCTGCAAGCTCGCCTTTCTCTGGAATCAGAGAGGCTTCTCAGCTCACGGGGTTCGACACGGCGAGAAAAATGCTTCGAGCGCTTTCGAATCCAAGCGCACATCGATGAGCTACGTCGACTTTCGACGCCAGCTGCACGCCTTAACCGGTCTTTGCTAATCTACGAACTATCGACCACTGGCTCCGTGAACTCGTCGGGCTGATGAAGGGCACTTCCGGCTCCAGGGCCAAACTCCCTGCGCAGCAAATTGGCGCCTTCGACCCCAGTTACAAGGCTGCAGAAGTTGCAGACCAGCAGCCCATCTACTCCCTCAACGATGGCAACCTGATTTTCACCACCGTTATCCCGTTCAAATCATCACTGCGATCAGATTTCATTGCATTTGAGGATGAGCAGCTCTTTCGTCAAAGCATCAGCTTCACCCTCCGTGGCCCTGCTTTCATGTGGCACCAAATGCAGCGGCCTACCAGCATGGCAGCGAGACTCGCCGCAGCGATGGGACACACTGGAGGCATTGCTAGATGATCATATCCGCAGGGCCATGGGGAACGATGGCGAGGCACATGTCCTGAACCGGGCCGACGGTTCGACCGATGCCTCCCGCAAGGAGACCATTACACGCTTGCGCAGAATGAACAGCGACTGGTCATTGCAGCCCCACGAGATCCTCCGCGACCTCGCGCTCTCTGGAAAGATGAAGGCTTCCCAGCCGGATACGAAACTGAGGCGAGACTTCATGTACAGTCTCTCGGGAAGAAAGGAGGCCAATCCCATCTTTGGCTTTGTCGATCTGTCACTGAATCACCTCATGGGGTTTTGTGGCCGTGTGCAGATTCAGAGAAAGACATCAGACATTGCAAGGAGGTATGGCTGCACAGGTACAGCGGTTTCTTACAAGCCAGTATTTTCTCCCCCTACGAAGGTAACTGCGATCAAAGAAACGCTTCAAGCCTTGTCGAGAGACAAGGAGGAGAGGGCATTCGTGTTGGAATAGTCGCGATTCAAATGAACGCAGAGCGTTCAGGATGACCGCAAGTTCAATTCGCTCTGGAGGAATAGAGGACTTCGAGCTTATAAGGACGCTGTTCGCTTCCCCCATCTCACCATCTCGGATGGCGATCTCGCCACATTGAATGCGGGAGGTGTTCCAATGAAATGGCATGCCAAGTTTGCTCCGATCGCAGTAAGTCCTCCTCCATCAGAGGACGAGATCGCTCAGGGACTTGATGGGCCACGATCGCATCGCGCTCTGCTGAAGGCGTTGGAGGAGAATTCTACTGCCGTCCACGGAGACGATTCACGCCACAAGCTCCGTTAAGCACAATGCTGTGGGTATTGTCGTGTCGCTCAGGATCAGTAAGCATCAAGCAGCCTCCAGGTTTCCCAGCACAGGCTTAGCAAATGAGAGATGACGAGCTCTGTTAAGATGAGCAGGCAAAGCCAAGTGCACGATTTCTTCCGGGCTCAAGCAAGACAACATGCACATAGCCATAAAGAAAGGTGCCGCAGCCTTTGCGGAGAGAAAAGCCTGGGGCTACAGCTCTCTCTAAAAGATTGAAGGCATCCGAGCCCAAGAAGGTGGCTACTGCTGGAAACGTGCATCGAGCGAAGTTGAGAGCCATGGCAGCAGGTCCGATTCGCTCTGGAAATTAAAGGGTTTCCGGGCTCATTAGGTTGAACATGGCTTGAAAGATTCCCGAAGTCTTGCTGGGAGACACGCCTGTACGCTGCCAGAGTAACCCGTGATGGCGACGTTCATGGTCTCCTGTCTCCGGTGGCTATTGATCGTAAACTTGTGTCGATCTTCGGGTGCCACCGCCCACTGGTAGAAAAAGGACATTGCGTCAATGGTGCTGATGTGTCTGCTGCCGCGCAGTGCATCGACCACGTCTTCCTAGCGTGGTAAAGGGTATGAGTCCTTGGTAGCGATCTTGTTTGATCCTCGAATATCGACTACGGCTCTGCCCTTGCGTGTGGTTTGGCACTCCGCCTGCCACCCAATGTAGCTCAGGCACAGATTCGCTCCGCAGATTCCAGTGGAGAGATTGGCACCTGCCATGCGTAAAGCAAAAGTGAAGGCCCCTGCAATGCCAAGCTTGGAAGGAAAAGTGGGCCCGAAGCTGAAGTGAAGTCTGAAAATCTGCAGCACAACGCTGCATCTCATTCGAGGCCTAAAAGCCCAAGATTGTACTATACACGCTTTCGAATTCGATATGAAAGAGACGAGATCCCTCCCTCCGGCCTGCCCCTCCTCTGTTACTCCAAGACCTATCGCGAGACACCTTGAAGAAAACAGATACCCACTCCATGTGCATTACCATTTTGTCGCTTGCTCTATGCTTTTTCGTCGTTGTCGTCCGTGAAGAGAAAATCGCGTCGACGGGGTATTCGTTGCACATTTTGTTTTCACGCCGTCGGCGTCCCGCCAGATGGTGCTGTCATCCCATTTTGTGTGTTTGGTCGCGGCGAAGAAGCTGTCGGCCCTGCTGAGCGGTTGTCCAGACCCTGCCATCCCGGGAATAGCTCTCGCAGGGTTTTGTATTTGTCTTCCAGCTGCGGCATGTGAGGAGGCGCAGTCATATGCGCTGGGCCCGGAGGGGCTTTTGCTTGTTGGGCTGGGTCGGATTGCGCCTTGGGCATGAGGTATGCCAGATTGGCTTGCACTCGGCGCAGACATTGGATGTATTCTTCTGAGGCCATTGTGTCTGGTTTGCCCTGTTCTCGCGCCTGCTGAACCTGTTGTGGGCTGATAGCACCACCCTTTCCCTCATTTTGCAGCTTGTTGACCTCTTGTAATAGTTCTACGTTGATGTCGAAGAGGATGTCTATTCGCTGCTGCTCGCGACTCTTCGCGCCGGGCGACTGTGGGGAGATGGGCGAGGGCGCGGCATTGCTGTTGTTGGCGCTGTTTGGAGTGTTTGGCAGAGGAGGTGCGGCCATCGGATAGGTTCGCGGTGTTGGGTGGTGGACGGGGCTATTCGCATTGGGCGGCTGGGGAGATGCGCTGTGTCTCAGGGATTGCTGCTGTTGGAAGGCCTGCTGCTGGGCGAGGCTTCGCGAATAAGGCGCTGGTGGCGCAGAAGTGAATTGGAAGGAAGACCCTGCACATCATCGCCGGCGGGTTAGCATGTGCTTACAGTGGTCTACGGCTTGCGCTCTGCTCGCGCGCGCCTGCTGCGCGGTCACTCGCTGCCGCCGAGGCGCAGCCGCCGTGGTGAGAGGGCGTCGGCTTCACAGACAGCGCGTGGAGGTGCAGAAAACGAGGCGGCCACGAGGCAGACGGTGACTGGCAGCGCATGCGGGACTCACCATTCTGCTGCATGCTCCCACCCGATCCGCCAGATGCTGCTCCCTGATACTGGCTCACGTTTCCGGGGCTAAAAGCTTGTGCGCTGTTCGTTTGTCCTTGCGTGACGCCCGCAGAGCCATCGAGGGCAGCGTAGGGATACGCGCTCAGCGCAGGATACGCCGCGGTTCCAGGTGCATTGTACGCTAACTCGCTTGCCATGCTTCGGGGGATCGAATCAGATTATGCACTGATTGGCTTCGTTATTATTGCGCACCACCGGCCAGATTTGCAAAACACGCCAGATGCGATGCTGCGGCTGCGGCTCGTCGATCGTGGCCCTCTCCGAACCGGCATTAGGCCCTCCTAGCGCGGGATCCCTGCTTCCTCCAAGCACAATTTATCGTCCGCTGACGGCACCAGTTTGCGGAGCCCCTCCATTTGGACATGTCATCAGGTAAGAGGCAGATCGGCAATGCATGTATCCGCCGCTGACATTCGGCGCCGTGTGCAGGACGGGGCAGAGGCGGCGGCCGTGGCGCCTACTACCGCGCGCTCTACGGCGGAGGGCGCGGACGCGGCGGTGGTAGTCGAAACGAGAATCAAGGTTACGACAATCGCCCGACTCAGCATTCACCCCAGGCGCTAGACGGCAGGAGTGCTGGCAGCGGTGTGTTGAAAGACTGGCAGCAGCTGCAAAACGATTTGCGAAGCATCGACTCTCAACAGTACGGTACGCTCACTTCGATCTGTGGATCTCCCATTCGCGTGGCTTCCAACCCACCACCTGGCCAAAAGTGGCTCGCCCACCTCTCCGGTTCCAAGAGATCTCGTGCTTGCTCCCGCTGATATGACGGCGCATTTCAGGAGCTTACAAGCGGCTTTATGGCAAGTACCAGCATCACGATCCTGGATTTGTCTTGAGCTTTGATCACATACAGTAAGTGCAGAGAACTCACCTACAATTGAGTTTCGTCTCTACTGCGGAGACTTGCAGCTTCCACGTGTCGGATGTCCACAATGCACGCGCAGTAGGAGCTTCACGACACGCTCACTAATCATGGGTGTGTAGAGGCGACGCCTATGCTTCCCCTTCACGCGTGAAATCGATTGTGCCATGGCCGACGACAGGTTTTCCAAGCAACTATCTAGAGTCCGCCGTACGACGCATCGCCCTCTGCGATTTCGTGTCAAGAGTCGCTGGCACGATCATCCAAAATCGGCATCTCAACGACAATGTGAAAGGCTCAGGCGGAGGCTGGTCCGGGCCTAAGGGCGGAGCATTCTCGATATGTACGTTGAAATCCCTACATCCTCCTCTTGGAAATCCTCGACTCCAGGAATGTTGTGGTCATTGGCCTCGCTGCAGTCACAGGTGGAATGCACTGACGTGTCGCCAAAAATTGGCTGATCCTCTCGTGCAGGTATGCCTGGACAGGAGATCCTGCCTCGAACATCAGCAATTATCAACGGTAATGAATCCATTGAGCTTCGATTCACAGTGTCTTTACCAGCAGCTGGCAGAACCGTCCTAGGCCAGCAAGCGTGGCAGATACTCGGTGTCAACCTTGTGGACGTTGTAAAGCAATCGCTGTTGCTGGCGAGCTTGGACGCAAAGAAGTTGGCACAGCATATCCTCTCTGCTGAGGTCCAACAATCACTTCGGCTCCAGCTTCGGGATCGTGGCCTCGTGTCGTTTATCGCCAACGGCGCTATCCTTCCACGTTCATCCGGGGCCGCACAGACACCCATGAAAGGTGCTTCTGTGGTGCCGTTCAAGTCTCCTAAGGAGCTCGAAACTACTCTCACAGCCTCCGATGGTACTGTGTATCACGGCATGGGCGTCCCTCGAGGAATAACGCTTTTGACTGGTGGAGGCTTCCATGGCAAGTCAACATTGCTTGAGGCGATCGAATTAGGCATCTACAATCACGTTCCAGGCGATGGACGCGAGACTGTAGTCACAGATGAGTGCAGCGTCAAGATCAGGGCTGAAGACGGCAGGTCAGTCTCCAAGACAGATATCAGCCCTTACATTTCGCAGCTGCCAGGCGGCAAGGATACGAGAGCATTTGCCAGCGAGGACGCCTCGGGCTCCACCTCAATGGCAGCGAATATTCAGGAAGCACTTGAAGCAGGGTGCAAGGCTCTGCTTATTGATGAAGATTCTTCTGCAACGAATCTTCTTGTGCGCGACCGCAGGATGGAGGCTCTCATTCGCAACGAACCGATAACACCATTGATCAGCAAGGCACGAGCCTTGTATGATCAGTACGGCGTATCGACAATCATTGTGATAGGCGGGCTGGGAGACTGGCTGTCAGTGGCAGACAATGTCATTGCGATGGATGCATATCTGCCATCCTGCATCAATGTACAAGTACAGGACGTGCTCCGCGAATACCCCACTGCCGTGACTGAAGACACTACTTACGGGTCCATTCCCAAGCGTGCTTTCCGCATCGATCTTGAAGGCCTGCGCTCTCCCTACGCCTCACGCAAAAGGTTCATCACCATAAACTCACAGAGCAAGGATGCTGTAGACGATCCTTCTCGCGCTGAAAACGGAATCGACCTGAGTGGCCTAGACCAAATTGTCGAGATTGGGCAGTCGCGGCTGGTTGCTACCATCCTGCAGCAAAGCGCACAACTGACTAAGGGTGAGGCGCTGACCATAGCAGCTCTGCTCGACAGACTTGAAACGAGAACCGGTATCGACACGCCAATGTCAGCCGCGCTCGTTGGTGGCGACCAAGTGGCTGTTCGTCGGTTCGAGGTTGCTGCAGCTCTCTCTAGGCTCCGCGGGTTGGCATTGCGAGTCGATCGAGCTCGCTGAGCAACGCGCGGGAGACGTCAAACATCATCGGTCAGTGTTCAACACTCTTGCAGAAGAGCAGACCCTCACTTCTTCTGAGCCTTCATGTGGATGGGATCAGTAATCTGCAGCCTTTATCTATGAAAAGCACGGACTGGAAACAGCGGCACAAGCGAGAGCAGAACGCGCAACATGACACCTCAACGATCAGCCGTTGGTGACCGCTTGTCAAGCATTTCAGCAACCTAGCCAAGACACGTGCTCGAAGCATTCCAACAACACTGGACCCGAACATTGGCAAACACGGGAGATCGGCTCAGCTTGCGCATTGCGTGCGACAAACATTGGCGCCTTGCAGCACTTTTCAAGCATATCGTTCTTCAACAAATCAGTCACTGATAGGGCTATGTAGTCATTCTTACCGCCGCGAGGTACGCTCATGTGTGGGGACATACACCGATATGATTATGGGGCATAGGCAATTGCCAAGTCTAAAATGCAGCCAATGACGCACCAGTGTCATTCCAGCTGACATTCATTGGTTCAGCCAAGACCCATCAACTCAATGGCTTTCACCAGCCAAGTCGGGTAGGAAAAACTTTTGTTTGCCTCTTGCGGCGCTCTATGATACAAAAGGTAGGTCTTCTGTAGTCGGCGTAAGTTGGCCCATCTGCAATCTCCTCACCTTAACTGCAAGTGTCGATCACGATGGGACAAGATAAATCCCAGAATGAGGACATGCTGCCGGCCCAGGGCAATAAGCCATTGTCCAGGCCGGCTCATGCTCTCACATTCGATGCTGTAATCGAGGAGCTCGGCGCACACCAAGACACAGGACTTTCGGCTTCGGAAGCGAAGCAACGACAAGAAACCTATGGCAACAATGATCTCGGCGATGGGCCTGGTGTACAGCCAGGCAAGATTCTTATTCGGCAGGTCGCGAATGCGATGACTCTAGTATGAGTGTCACCTTTTCAATATGCGCGGTGAGACAGCTGATCCACTGTTGTGCAGGTGCTCATCCTGGCAATGGCTGTCAGTTTCGGTATCGGCAGCTACATCGAAGGTGGTGTCGTTGCAGCTGTGATCATTCTGAACATTGTTGTTGGGTTCTGGCAGGAATTCAACGCGGAGAAGACCATGGCTTCTTTGAAGAGCTTGAGCTCCCCAACAGCCAGTGCTATTCGCGACAGCGACAATATCACGGTTCCCACTATCGAGATTGTACCTGGAGACATGGTAGAGTTGAAAACTGGAGATACGGTCCCTGCAGATATCAGGTTTGCGATGCACGCCTTCGGTCGAAGCAGGAGAGTGAACTGACATTCTGCTAGGCTCATTGAAGCCGTCAACTTTGAGACTGACGAGGCTCTGCTTACCGGAGAATCGCTTCCTGTTCACAAGGAACCTGCTCAGGTCTTCGACGATGAGACTGGGCCTGGCGACCGACTCAATATCGCTTACAGCTCATCCACGGTCACTAAAGGACGCGCCCGCGGTGTTGTTTTCGCTACTGGATTGCACACTGAGATCGGCTCCATCGCTGCTGCCCTCCGAGCAACGAACAGCAAGGTGCGAACAAATTGTCTTCTGCAGGATATACCTTGTATTGGACTCGCGTACTGATATCGTCACAGGTCCGACCCGTCAAGCGAAATGATAAAGGCAAAGCTGGGCCGCATAGATATGCTCAAGCTTGGAGTTTGACTACGACCGACGCCATTGGCCGCTTCCTCGGAGTCAATGTAGGAACTCCTCTCCAGAAGAAATTGTCACGTCTTGCGGTTCTCCTGTTTTGGATTGCCGTTGTATGTGCAATCATCGTCCTTGCAGCCAACGACTTCTCTAGCGAGCAAGAGGTCATTATCTACGCTGTCGCCACTGGCCTGAGTATGATTCCAGCCTCGCTTGTTGTGGTCTTGACGATTACAATGGCTGCCGGAACTAAACGCATGGTCGAGAGACATGTCATTGTTCGCAATCTCAAGTCTCTGGAGGCGCTTGGTGCCGTTACTGATATTTGCTCTGACAAAACTGGTATGTTAGCACTGCAATCAAAATGTAGCAACGCCACTGACACAGCTGCAGGAACTCTCACCCAAGGCAAAATGATCACCAAAAAAGTCTACATTCCCGCCTCTGGTGTCTACTCCGTCGAAGAATCCGGCGAACCATTCAATCCCGAAGTCGGAAAAGTAACACTCGCTGACTCCAGCGACGGCTCTGACCCGGAAAAGAGCACTTCAGAACCCTCCGAACTGGTCAACAAGTCCCCTCATCTCGAAAGATTCCTCGATGTTGCTGCTTTGGCGAACTTGTCGCACGTTACCAAGAGCAAAGATGACGATAAGTGGCACGCGAGAGGAGATCCTACGGAAACCGCTATCAATGTGTTCGCTTCGCGCTTTGGCTGGAACAGAACGAAGATGACCACGGGTGATTCTGCTCAATGGAAGTCTTTGTTGGAATTCCCTTTCGACTCGGATGTCAAGAAAATGTCTGTCATTCTCGAGGATAATAAGACACAGAAGAAGCACGTCTTTACTAAAGGTGCTGTGGAAAGAATCTTGCAGCACTGCTCGCATTTTCATCAGACGAATGACGGCGACGCAACTGAAATGACGGATGAGCATCGTCAAGGTGTTCTGGACAAGATGGAGGAGTTCGCTACGTATGGTCTGCGAGTCCTGGCTCTGGCCAGTCGAGCTGCTCCCGAGGATCTGGATTACGACCAGGAAATTGATCGTAACAAAATCGAAATTGGACTCACTTTCCGCGGTCTTGTGGGTATTTACGACCCTCCTCGAGCGGAATCCGCTGGTGCTGTTCGAGAGTGTCGGGGAGCTGGTATCGAGGTGCACATGTTGACTGGAGACCATCCCGAGACGGCGAGAGCTATCGCCATCGAGGTGGGAATTCTGCCTTCGAAGAAGCGCATGGATAATTTGCCAAAGGATGTGGCCCAGTCTCTTGTTATGACTGCAAGCGCGTTTGACAAGTTGTCTGAGGAAGAGATTGATGCACTGCCGCAGCTGCCGCTGGTCGTAGCTCGATGCGCGCCAAGCACGAAGGTCCGCATGATTGAAGCTCTACACAGGCGAAAGAAGTTCGCTGCTATGGTGAGTCCATTTGATCAATGGAGAGCTAATCCCACCTTACTAACAATGCTTTCCAGACCGGGGACGGCGTCAACGACTCCCCCTCCCTCAAACGTGCGGACGTCGGAATCGCCATGGGCCAAGCAGGTTCCGACGTCGCCAAAGATGCATCCGACATCGTTCTCACGGACGACAATTTCGCTTCCATCGTCAACGCCGTCGAAGAAGGCCGAAGAATGTTCGACAATATTCAAAAATTCATCCTTCATCTTTTGGCTGAGAACATCGCTCAAGCTTGTACTCTCCTCATTGGTTTGGCTTTCAAGGACTCCCGTGGACTATCTGTTTTCCCATTGGCACCAGTCGAAATCATCTGGGTCATTATGATCACTTCCGGTATGCCCGACATGGGTCTTGGATTCGAGCGCGCTGTTCCTGGAATTATGAGACGTCCGCCACAGTCGCTTAAGCGTGGAGTTTTCACGCTTGAGATCATGGTTGATATGCTGGTTTACGGGCTCTGGGTCGCTATTCTGTGTCTGGGAGCTTTCAGCTTGGTCGTGTTTGGCTTCGGCGACGGCGACCTCGGTGAGAACTGCAATGATGCGTACTCGGAGCGATGCGATACTGTTTATCGTGGACGAGCTACGTGTTTTGCTTGTTTGACGTGGTTTGCGTTGTTTTTGGCTTGGGAGCTGGTCGATATGCGACGCAGTTTCTTTAGGATGCAGCCTGGGAGTAAGAAGTACTTCACACAATGGTATGTCTGCACATTTGACCGGTGGGAGTTGAAACACTTGCTGACTTGAGCGGACAGGTGGTACGATGTCCGACGCAACAAGTTCCTGTTCTGGGCCATTCTGATCGGCTTCGTCACGATCTTCCCGACGCTGTACATTCCAGTGATCAACACTGTGGTCTTCAAGCACGTTGGCATCACCTGGGAGTGGGGAGTTGTGTTCATTTCAGCATTGCTTTTCTTCCTTGGCATCGAGTTGTGGAAGTTCTGTAAGCGTGTGTACTTCCGAAGGGTGGCGCAGAAGCAGGCTCGACTGCGAAACGACACTTTCGATGAGGACGAGTCTGATCCAGAGAAGGCCGAGGGTGATGTCTCTGGGGATGAGAGGGTGAGCAAGCAATAACGTCGAGGGGCGTGACTTACGAAAAATTCATGTACAGTCATGGGCATAGAGAGCACATAATTTGAGCACCTTTTTCCAATCCTCTGATCGGCGCCGAATGCGACTCGATGATGGCCGCCCTCAAAAACGCCCCGGTGTTGTGCAGCTCACATGTGAAGATTTGCAAACCTCCAGGGTCGTGGTCATGGTCGTCATTCGACCCAAACCACGTCGAGGCGCTGCAGCAAGGCGGTTCTGCACGGTAGGCCTCACATGTGAATTGACATTTGACCAGCGCAATGCGACGCCACGAAGCCGGGATCTTCATGCTACAACATACGCTAGAAGACACGTAGAAGGCGTAGCAAGGGAGGTATCTGTAGATCGTGACCACTGAGCGGCCTCTCGGCACTGGTGTATCTTTGAACGAGCGAATGGCTGAAGTGCCTCACCCGTGAACTGTGGCTGCAAATAGCTCCGCGTGGCGACAACGAATGGTTGTTCGATGCGGAAGCGAAATGCTTCACGATGAGCCTTGCAGAAGAGCGCACGTGTGATGTCTGTAGGATCAGCTGCGCCTCGCAATCGGCACAGTCGCGCCGTAGAACAGATGAAGTGAAGGTCGAAGGATTTCGATGCCTGAGGCCCTACAGGCAAAAGTGTGTCATCTCGATGCCAGTTCGTGATCCTGGGCGCCAACCGGGCCGAGAAGATGTACGAACCTGCCGATATCCGTTCAAAGGGAGATCTCATGACTGCGCTTTGTCTGCCTGCAGCAGTTCCGCGGTAGATTGTCTCTCAGAGTTCGAGCGCACATCTGCAGACACGAATAGAAAGACGTGAGTTGTCAGTATCGAGTCCGGCGCTTGCAATTGAGTTGGTTGCTCTGCTGCGCCAGGCTGCATTCCAGTCTTCGCTGTGCCGCATAGCGGCATAACAACGTTCGAAATTTGTGCTTGGCGAGGTGCTGGTATTCGCTGCTGCCGCACAAGACGAGGATGATTTCATTGCATGCCGCCAAGTCAGTCAATGGGTGCAGAGGTTCGGCGTGAGTGGTGTGGTGGATGCATCTCCGTGGGTTGTGCGCGCTAGCTCCGCATCGTGGCCGTCATGGCGCTAGGATGCCAAAAGCTTAGCTGGTGGATGAGCTTCCGAATAGGCTTAGCGTCAGTCGGACATGTGAGCGAAGGAAGAGGCGATGAAGCAGCTGCGGTTGTCCCAAGGTCTTGTGTTCTTTCTCTTGCCGTACTGACGCCTCTATATAACACTGTGACGCGTCCACTTTCTGTGCTAGTTCACTTCAATCGCCCTACATATTTCTGGTCGCAGAACGAGCTTGAATCAAAGTGCAAGGAATATCCCGGGATACACTACTCGCTATCCAATAGCTTCAGTGACTACACAGCAACAACAACCGTCAACATGAACGGCGATTCGGACATCAACAGCAAGGCGCCTATCAACGGCAGCCACGGCAGCTCTCGCCAGGCCCCAGATCCGCTCGTCAAGGTAAGCGATATGTTTGCGCAAGCAACACTGCGACCAATTCGCTCTATGCGACAGCGGCGTACCACATTGCGATTGGATTCGTAGACACTAACACTCTGGGCAGGTTCAGCCACCTCGACGTGAGGACCTCCAGCCTTCGTACGCCCAAGTCATCAAGCCAGACACTGAGGATGCTTCGCAACACGGCTGGTACGGTAGCATGGTCAACACACTTGGTTCCCTCGTTGGTACACTCGGTGCCATCCCATGCTGCATAGTGTGCCCCAATCCATACAAGCCAGTCGCGCAAGGAAACGTTGGCTTGGTCACTAAATTCGGTCGATTCGCAAGAGCAGTGGATCCAGGTCTTGTCAAGATCAACCCACTGTCGGAGAGTTTGATTCAGGTGGATGTCAAGATACAAATCGTGGAGGTAAGTTTCGTCTTGACACATCGGCCATGGCCAGTGCAGTCGATGCACGGTCTCATACGGCCCTTGTGAGTCTCTGGACAAATACTAACTCTCAACAGGTACCAAAGCAGGTCTGCATGACCAAGGACAACGTCAACCTGACCCTCACTTCCGTCATCTACTACAGAATTACCAGCCCACACAAGGCCGCCTTCGGAATCTCCAACTTGCGCACCGCCCTTGTCGAGCGAACGCAAACCACCCTCCGCCATGTCCTCGGTGCCCGAGTCCTGCAAGATGTCATCGAGCGCCGAGAGGAAATCGCGCAGTCCATCCGAGAGATCATCGATGAGACCGCCACTGGATGGGGAGCTGAGGTCGAGTCTATGCTGATCAAGGACATCATCTTCAGTCAAGAACTCCAGGACAGCTTGTCCATGGCGGCACAGAGCAAGCGTACCGGTGAAGCCAAGGTCATTAGCGCTCGCGCCGAAGTCGAGAGTGCTAAGCTTATGCGTCAAGCTGCCGACATCTTGTCCAGCGCTCCAGCTATGCAAATCCGGTACCTTGAAGCTATGCAGGCGATGGCGAAGACTGCCAACAGCAAGGTCATCTTCCTGCCAGCTCAGAACCAGACTGTGCAATCGCAGCTAGCTCAGGCTGATGCGGTGGGCGAAGGTCCCAGCAGCTATCGAGACTACGGTACCACGAATACTCACGCCAACAGCAACGAATTCGCCGGCAACACTCAGGGGTTTCAGAACGCAGTGAACGCACGCGTCGTGGAGAACATGTGAAGAGTCTGACCAGAACAGAACGATGAAGGCACTCAGAGTCAAATTGAGACTTAGTTGAGATTGACAGAGTACCGGAGTGATGGCTATTGTAATGATTACGAATTGATACCCAGGCAGTCTGATATAATGTAGTTTCTTCAGAATGATTTCTCACATACTCTTCGTTCTCTGCAAAGCATTGAAGAGTGAACACGGCGACAACTGACAATCGCTTACACGCGTGAACGACAACCAACTTTGATCGTTTTCACGATATGCACTCTCGTGAAATGACTGAAAGCAATAGTTCTTACGATTCTCTCCTAATTCCATTGATATCTTCAGTCCGAGGCAGCTGAACATTGACGCTGCAGCATATATGCACGAGGTAGCCATCAGCTTCACATGACAGCGCGAGCGTGAAGTCTTGGCAGCCTTGCTTTCCCAATCCGGAAGTTTCGACAACAAACAAGGGAGGAAGTCTCGCTTCAACACTAATATCATCACGACATTCTCACAGCCGCCAAAATGGCGCGGCAGAACCAGCCCACCTATGACTTCCTTTCGGGCGATCAGGAACAACGGCATCCTTTACGCGAGACCATGAAGCAATCCACTGTGACGCGACCGGACATCAACAACGAGGATCTCCGCGCCCAGTTGCGGACTGTGCAGTATGAGCTGGACTCGATAAAACAGGAACGCGAATTGCACGATCTGCATCAGCAACAGGAATTACGTGAGGCGCAGAGTCGAGCAGAAGCAGACTTCAAACGAGCGCAAGCTGCAGAGAGCGCTGCCAATGTCGCGACGAAGAAGCTGGAGGCGCTGGTGCGCGAGACGCAAGAAGAACGAGACCGGCATGCGAACGAGAAATTGCAGCTAGAGAAGAAAACTCGTGGGTTGCAAGACGACAATCGGGCCCTACGCGACGATCTCGAAGAGGCGAAGGCAGACCTTGAAGGAGCTGGGAGGCAGAGCCAATATGCGTACAGTGAGCTGGAACAGAAATACAATACGCTGTCAGCGTCAGTCGAGGATATACAGCAGGATTTGAGCAGCAAGGTCTCGGCTCTGCAGACTGTCCAACAGAAGCTTGTGCGAAAAGAGACAGAAGTAGGAGAACTTGAGAATGAAGTCCTGCGGTTGAAGGCACAGACTGGTGACTCAGATACGCTTGCCGTGATCAAGAAAGAGCTCACGGAGCAAGTCACTTATATCAAGAAGCTGGAGCAGACGAACCGAGAGCACTTGGCCGAGCTGAAGCAATATCGCAAGGCGTCAAAGAGCGTTGAGGTTGTTGAAGAGGAGAAGCGGGCGCTGGAGGCAAAAGTGCGCATGATGGAGGACCTTCGCAAAGAGCTTGCAGAGGCACAATTACAAAAGCGCATTCTCGAGGACGAGAAGTCCAGCTGGACAAGCTACTTGGAGGCTGAAGCTGCCGAGGGCGAGGACCTACGATACGACACACCTGAGCAAATGGCGAAGGCTTTCTTGCAGGAGAGACTCGAGAGGCTGGAGCTACTGAACAAGCTTGGGTCGATACAGCCTGAGCTGAATGTCAAGGATGAGAACATTCAGGCATTGCAGAACGAGAAAGCACGTCTGCAGAGCGAGCTGGAGGAAGCTCGCAATACTGCTGCCAATGGTTCTGTGGCGACAAGTGGCGATGCTAAAGCCAAGGCACGTTTGGAACGACAGAAGAATCTGTTGACCAAAGAAGTCGAGTACCTGCGAGCACAGATGAAGACTTTTGAAGCAGAAGAGGCAGAGTTTAGCCCGGAACAGGTCGACGAAGCACGGTCGAAGCGTATTCATGAGCTGGAAGAGGCCCTCGATCAATATCGATCAGAAGTCCAGACACTGCAGACTGAGATCTCGAAAATGGAGAAGGCGCCTGCAGCACCGCCACAAACGCCTAAGAAGCGCTCGCGAGAAGAAGATGAAGCTTCGGACGAGCGTCTCGGAGAACTGCAGCGCAAGATCCGCACGCTACAAGCAGAGCTGGAGAAGCTGCAAAAGCGCAACAACTTACTTGAAGCCGAGCTCAAGGCCAGCAATTCTCAAGTCAAGTCGTTGAAAGCGTCATCCAAGACCCGCGTATTGGAGTTCCGCAACAACCCAACAGCAGAGGTCGAAGCAATCAAGATGTCCACAATCAACACACTGCGGGATGAAAATGCTTCGCTACTGGCACAGCTGGAAGGACAACCGAATGGCACGAAAGTGGTACCGGTCTCTTCACTCGAGAACATCCGCCTCCAGCTAGAAGAGACGAAAACCCAGATGAAGAAAATGGAGAAGAAAGATATGCGACTTCGCCAGATCTACTCTGCCAAGGCTCTAGAGTTCCGTGAGGCAGTCTGTTCAATATTAGGCTGGAAGCTCGATTTCATGCCGAATGGTCGGGTGAAGTGCACATCAATCTTGTATCCTACCCAATTCTGTGACGGCGAAGAGGTGGAGAACAGTATTGTGTTCGATGGCGAGAACGGCACGATGAAGGTCAGCGGTGGGCCACAGAGTGTTTTCGCAGGCGAGATCAAGGAAATGATCGAGTTCTGGGTCGAAGGGAGAAAAGAGATCCCTTGCTTCCTGGCTGCTTTGACGTTGGAGTTTTATGATAAGACTACGAGGGCGTTGAAGATGTGAGAGACTTTTTGTACAGCTTGTAGAAAGGAGAGAAGAGACACCAAGTGGTGCTCGTCGCGAGTGTGGAAATGATACCCCAGAGTCAAAATTCCGACAGTGCTCATCTTATTCACATCCTACTGATACTTCTTCTACAACTTCGCCTCCACCCTCTCATCCTCCACAACAGCAGCCAACATCCCCTCCGCAACATCCTCATCGTCCTCCGCCTCCGTCACCCACGTCACAATTCCCGCCTTATGACTCCTCACTTCAATTTCCATTTTCATCTGTTTGATCACACAAATCGGTTCATCTTTTTTCACTGTATCCCCAGCATCTACCAAAACTTCTACTAATTTCCCTGAAAGTGGGATTGTTACATGTGTTGGGTTTGATTTTGAACCGTAAGGATGGTTGGAACTCATTGCGGCGCCGGAGGCTGTGGTGGAGTTTAAAGTTATGGTGAAAGGGAGGGGTTTTGAGCCGGGTGAGGTGTAGAGGATTTCGGCGGAGAGGGTGGAGGGGAAGTCGTTTTTGAGGACTTTGGTTAGGTGGAGGTGGTGGGGTTGTTGTTTCTGTTGTTGGGTTTTGGCTGCTGAGTCTTGGGGTTGGATGTCTATTGTCCAGGCGTCGTCTTTGCGGAAGGTGGTGGCTCCGCTGCTGTTTGCGGATGCTTGAGCGGTGGAAGTGCCAGAGGATTGTTGAACGAGGCCGTGGAAGGGGTTGGAGGGACTTTGCAGCTTCTTGCTCATGGCGAGGAGTTCTTCGTGGTTGGACTCTAGCCATGTGGTGTCGCATTCGCCATCCTCAAAGGCTGGATGGGAGACGATGGCTCGGAGGAGGGCAAGATTGGTTTGAATGCCGTTGATGTAGGTGTCTTGCAGTGCTCGTCTGGCTTTGCTGACTGCGTCTGGCCATGTTCGGGCTGTGATGATGATCTTTGCAACCACGCTGTCGAAGTCGGAGCTCACGATTGCTGATGCACCCGGTACTAGAGCTGTGTCGACTCGTGTGCCCACACCGGATGGCAAATTGAATGATGATATCTTGCCGATGCTCAGTGAGTAGTCCTTCTCTGGGTCCTCAGCTGTCACTCGTAGCTGGATTGAGTGTTGCTTTGGTGGCTGTAACGGATCCTGCGCCAGATCATCCAGCCCAGCCTGCTCAAACGAAGCTCCTTGTGCTAATCGCAACTGTGCCTTCACAATATCAATTGAGCATATCGACTCAGTAATCGTGTGCTCAACTTGCAACCTCGGGTTGATCTCCAGAAAGAAATACTCCCTCGTCTTCGGATTCAACAAGAACTCAAACGTCCCCAAACTGGCATATTTCACTTTCTTCGCGACCCTCATCGCGGCCTCGATGACGGGTCTCACAACTTCCCTATCCTCACACATCGAAGGTGCCAACTCCACAATCTTCTGATACCTTCTCTGAATCGAACACTCCCTCTCCCACAAATGTCTCACACCCCCCTTCCCATTCCCCACAATCTGCACCTCCACATGACGAAACCCGTCAACAGCAGCCTTCTCAGCGAAAACCTGCTTACCCGGACTCTCCTCAATAGCCCTCTTCACCAAACCCTCCAAATCTTCCGCTTTCCTCACAAGTCGAATCCCTCTCCCGCCACCACCATCAACAGCCTTGATCATAATCGGCAAACCACTCTTCTCAGCAAAATTCCTTACATCCTCAACTTTCCCTGTCGGACTCGTAAAAGCTGGTAAAACCGGTACATCACATTCTTCAGCCAACTGTCTCGCTCGTAATTTATCTCCAGTGCGATCAAGATTCTCGGCTCCGGGTCCTACGACCATGACGTTGATTTCTGCCATTCGAGCCGCGAGGTCTGGAGATTCGGATAAGAAGCCATAGCCGGGGTGGATGGCGTCGATTTTATGTTCTTGGACGATGGAGAGGAGTTCTTCGATGTTCATGTATGAGGCTGGGGATTTGAGTTTGATGGCGTGAGAGGCATTGTAGGTGTGTAAGGCATCATTTTCGGTGTAGACGGAGTAGGTTTCGAGATTGAGTTCTCGACATGAGGAAAGAATACGTGCTGCGATTTCGCCTCTGGATGGGGGTTGTTAGTTGGTATTGTCTTGGCGAAAGATGGGAGGTGGCAGACCTGTTGGCGACAAGAATCTTTTTGATGGGTCGGGGTTCTATTGTTCCGGGTGCCATGTTTCAATGGCCTTTTGCTGAACTATTTAGTATGATCAATTGTCATGTCAAATGATCGTGGGCAATGGCTGTTGTTGATGATGTGCAGTGCCTCGGCTCTCGAGATGTGGAGACGAAGCTGCCGTCTCGGGCACGACTCAGCTTGCTGGAGAAGCAACACTGCGTTCGTAGAATTGTATGCTACCACGTATATCGTGTCCTACCGCTAGGTGCACCGTATCTGTCCAATAACACTGAGTACTGTCTGCCTTGATCTTCATTTTCTCGTAGCCAGCACATCGTCCGCATCGTTCAGAAGAAACTATTCTTCCCGCCAGATGACTCCTGTTTCTGCTGGCCTTCGAGCTGTTAATGCGGCTCTATACAGAGACTCCGGTTCACGTACCTTCTTGTGCATCTTCGACGACAGCGTCCTCCTTTGGCTGTCTGTTCTTGCCACTCACACCCTCCCAGATGCCGCTTCCAAGGTTTCCAAGGCCTTTGCCGACACCACCAACGACAGACGTGCCTGTTCCGATGACATCGCCTTTGCCTAATTTTCCCACACCTTCCCCTAAGCCTCCAGTGATACCAGAGACGGTGCCGCCGACGCCCTTCGTGACTCCTTCGACCTGAGTGAAGAGGGTCAGTCGATTGGTGCATAATTAGAGATCGCTGAACTTACAGTGCCTCCTGCTCGGCCTGGGATGTAGCCACCAGCAGTCTTGCCAACACCGCTGACAGTCTTATCAAGGCCAGATCCGACTCCGCCGACCTGCAACGATATCAGCATGACGTGATGCAACAGAGTTTGTGTCCTTGGGATTCAATATACCGTCTTGCCAACACCGCCCGTGGCTCCAGCAGCGGTCTTGCTCACATCATAGTTGCCTATGCCTGAAGCTGTATCGCCGACTGTCTTGCCAAGGCCAGAAGCGGTGCCCGATACAGTCTTTCCGATGCCAGCAGTTGTGCTCTGCGCAGCGTTGCCAATAGGGCCGCCAACTGTCATCGGAGTCAGTACACAACGCTCTCGATCGATGATTATTGCGCTTACGTGTTGCGTTGACACCCTTCCCGAGGCCAGAGACTGTAGCATCCGCTCCAGTACCCACACCTGATACGGCTGAATCGAAGAACAAAGGTCAGCTGTGTCCACCTGCATTGTCACAATTGACTAAGAGCATGCTGCCAACTTACTTGCGCCAACTCCTTGACCCACGCCTGACACAGTCTTGCCAGTACCTGTCATAAGTCATTAGTGATATGGCTCGAAGCACGAAGCTGAGTTGAGTTGGGCTACCTTTGGCAATCCCTGCTCCTACACCTTTGATATCTCTGTTCCCGATCGCCTTTCCGGTGTTGGTCGCAGTGTCCGCCAAGTTACCAACTGCAGAGTCTGTGGTGTTCTTGACGTTCTTGACAGCGTCAGTGCCGATTTTGCCAACATTGGTGGTGGCATCCGTGGCTGTCTGAGTCGCTCCGGCGCCGGCTTGATTGACCTTCTTCGTCACCGGCGCGGTGCGGCCACCAGACGCTTTGTCAAGAGTGCCTGCGAGCAGGCGATCAGCATCTCATTCGATAAGAGCAGTTGTGGCGCAATGAATTCAATGTCAACGCGATCTGATTTGCAATTTTCGAGGCTTGGGCTTGCTGCAATTCTCTGCCGCTGACTTCCAACGAGCGACTAGCCAGGCAGGTAGCATTTGCTCTATGATGCTCGGATCTGCTCCGCTGAAATCCATGCGCGCTGGAACATCGTCTGGAGCTGAAGACGTACCTGTAGTTGCGCCAACGCCTTTGTTTGCAATGCCGCCAACATTTCCAACTGTCTTTCCTGCTGTTTTTGTGACCGCCTCTGTGCCTTTTTGAGCTGTTCCTGTAACTGCTGATGTTGTCTTCTGCGCTTTATTCGGTACTGCCTTGGGCGCACTGCTAGTTGCCGATGCCGCAGTGTTCTTAGCCGAACTGACGGGCTTCTTGGTCTGGGGCAAAACCTGAGGAGGTATTGGCTTCCTTCGCGCAGCGTTCTGTACGGCTCTTGTCGCCTCTTGAGCCCCAGCGCTTGCCTGGCTTTGTACCTTCGAGGGTTGCACCTTGGGCGGCACGGGCTTCTTGACAGGCGTAGCTTTGGCTGGCGCAGACTTGACAGGCGTTGAACCACCATTGGTCGCCGTTATAGGCTTCTTGACTGGTGTAGAGCCTGTGCCTACCGAGGGCTTCTTTACAGGTACCGGCGAAGCTTTAGCTGGAGTGGATTTCGATGGAGTTGTTGTGGAAGGCTGAGAAGGCAGCTTTTTGGGAGGCGATTTGACTGGAGTGGTCGTGGACGAAGTGCTAGGCTTAGAAGGCAGCTTCTTTGGAGGCGCCTTAGTGGGAACCTTTTTAGGAGGATCATTGTCTACCATGCTGATTTTGGACATGCCATCTTGAGCTGTCGTGTTAGCCTGAATGTCCAACAAACTCTAGCTCTTCATCAGG
This sequence comes from Cercospora brassicicola, assembly GCA_013365245.1. NCBI lineage: Eukaryota > Fungi > Ascomycota > Dothideomycetes > Mycosphaerellales > Mycosphaerellaceae > Cercospora > Cercospora brassicicola. The sequence goes on along the minus strand of JAASLH010002854.1, from coordinate 25,764 downwards.
TACACAATATTCACGCCACATGTCTGGTTGCTGCGCGCACTCATGGGTCGCATCCAGAGCACGTACTCAAATAGTAATAGCCCAGCGCCGCAGCTCCAGTCGCGACAGGCACCACGCGCCAGAGGTATCCGCCGTAGCCCTGGGAAGACGTACCTTCGAGCTCGGCTTGCTGCTTCTTCAACGTGTTGGCTTTCGACATGATGCTGTAGCTCTCCGGCGACAATTTGAAGCACACGACTGTGAGATATAGGAAGCAAAGAGAAAATATTCACTGTATCCAAGTTATGTCAAAGGCATAGCAATGGCTCTGCCAGTAGTATGAGGCGTCAGCTCTCCTCGTTACACAGCGTCCGCCATGACAGCATGAAATGAGCGGACGCTTCACACGTCATTGTGCTCCAGAAATTGATGGAGGTGTGATGAACCGGCTTGTGAAGTGTGGCGCATGAAGAGTTCCAGGAATGCGCGTGCAGCGTGTCCAGGTTTTCATCCCTGCTCGTCGTGCATCTTGACTCTGCCGAGGGTCCACCTCGTATCGCAGGGCAGCGGCTTCTTTCTGGTGTCAAGTGTTCTGGTCGATGATCTTCCCCACGATAGTGCTTTGTCGGACGCAGCGACATGCGCAAGACGAGGATGCACAGATGGAGGAACGAATCACCAAGGTTGAACTTGCAGTCTTGGCAAATTGGTGACGGCCAGACTTTTGCTCTCGCTTCTCCTGATTTACGACCACGCTCAACATCACATCTCTTAATTGTGGAGGGGATACTGATAGTCATCTCAGCAGCATGTAAGTACGGACAGGTCTTGGAAGTCCTGATTACCGTACACTTTGACCGCTCTCGTCCGTGTACTTTTGGCATAACATTGGGCCTTCGTCCGTGGTGAATATGGCCTAATTGTATGCTGCTCTAACTTACAACTCGACCGCATCGACAAGAACTTCGCCCGGATGTCGTGCTGAGAAGTCAAGGGACTGTCGGCACAAGTGCCACCACGCACACAGCAACTAATGTGGCAGACAGACCTTTCAGGCTCATCCACCTTGCGTTTTTATCTGCTATCTTGACTAGCCTTCGAATTTCTGCACGTCCAGCCAAATTCAATAGCTTTTAAAGGACAGCAGATAGATATCACACCAAGAATATAAAGTATAGCACACGTGTAGGTCTCCACGGTGCATGGTTCAACAACGCCAGGGGATGCCGTGGGAAAGATCGATCTACAATAGGCCCTTCCAACGACTCAAATCGCCACCAGAGCAAATAACAATCCCAACACTGCACCGTTCGCAGCCACAATACCCTTTCCTGCAGTATTCGCCGGCGGTAGACCAGTATATGTCCTCGTATCAGCCGGTCCCTCAGTACTGCTTGACGACTCCACCGACCTCGTCAAAGCCGGAGCACTACTTGCAGTCGACGCAGCATCCACCTCACCAGTGGGACATTCCTGCGATCGCTGAACACACTGCGCCCCACACAGTCTTGCACTAACAGGACATTCGCTCTCCACACTATCCAAACACTCTCGGCCGATGAAGCAGCAGCCAGCACTGGCGCCGGTTCCGTCGCAGCGGTAACCTCCAGAACAGTAGTAGCCAGTTTCGTTGTTGCAGCATTCGGCACTCTCGAAGATGCACCCTGTACCGCACTGTTTTGTGCTGGAGAGCTCTTCGCGGCAGCCAACATTGAGAAGCTGGCGAGATCTTGGTTCTGGATCTTGTTGTGCTAGGGTTAAGGTGGGGATTGTGCTTGAGTAGAGGAGGAGTCTGATTAGCTGCATCCTGCACAGCTTGTATTGAGCGACCTCTAAAATGTATACCGATGAGAGCAGTGATGGACCGCCACGGCAAGAGGTTTCAGGACATTTTATGTTGACATGCGGCACTATTGAGTGTCCATCAATCATTCGATAGCGTAGCGCCTACCTCGGTCCTGCACTGTTGAAGGATCTCGTAGGTTCATTTATATGCATTGAGAAAGCCACTCGAGACATCGCTTGGCTACGAAGATTTGTGGTCAGTGGACTGACACTTGGTATATCTGCCTACAGCAACTTACTAGAACTTGGTGATACAGTCCTTGACAGCCGACTCAAAGCAGCAAATCGAAGAAACTCATCACCTGTCGAAGACTCCGTATGTATTGATAGTACTGCAGATACCTATCTTCGAGATCTTCAAGCCAAGTCCTAAGACTCGTGGCTCTCTTGGCTACGGATTTGCCTTTCGTGTAATGTGTGAGACAGGAAATGTTAGGCGAATATGCAGACCAGGAACTTGGCAAAGAAAACGTCTCTGAGAAGCATCGGAGGTGTTTTTGTACGAACAATCAGTTGTAGCTGCGCGATGAGCTTGGCTATAGCAGAACTCTCATTCGAAGAGCATAAAAGCAAGATCTTCGCATGGCTCGCGGAAACTTCGTGCATCAGACTGGTTTCAGGGGCAGATTGTCGACGACAGCAGTAACTGAAGAAGCCCAGACGAGGTTTACGACGAGATACCTTTGAACATAAGCCAAGGATTAATACGTATAGCATTCGCCGAAAGAGCCGCACTCTATAGTCGAAGACTCCCCTATAGCAATGCGCCCAGCCTACTAATGTTCGCCGAAGTCTCCCCTTCAGACCGCATGCTCCGATAACCTTAGACACGATCGATCACGACTCTTCCGATATGGATGTCAACTGAACATATACGACCTATACGATAAACAGAACAACCACTGCAGAATACCTTTGTTGCACGGAAACACATCAATGTCGCACCAGCACGCGAAATGCCGACGCAATGGAGCGCAGCCACGTCTGTCGTGGCGAGCGCATGAATATCTCCAGTGATTCAAACATGTGATAAAACCTCTGGTCCAACCACTGGAACGAAAAAGAACAACGACCTCTGCTCATCCAGCTTGCTGGACAAGTTCATTCCTTTCACACAAACAACAAGTTCCCTTCCTAATCCACTCCTACAATCCCGAAAATGCGTTTCGACACCGCCCTCGCAACTCTCGCGCTCGCTGGCGCAGGCGTCGGCGCAGGCGCCAGCGCATGTCCACTGGATAGGCGCACCGCGGAGGCTCTCGCAGCGATATGGTACTCGTCCCCGCCCATAAATCTCCTACCCGAGTTGGATCCCCACAATGCCCTTGATCCTGGTGGGCAGAAGCGGCAGTTTGACTTTGAGGGGTGGGCGAACTCCAACCCCTTCTCGGAAATCCGCGAATGTGACCCTCGTCTATTTGGGGGCCTGAAGAATGGCAAGATTCTTTCACTATTGGCGATCTCCTGAGAGGCAACCGAGTTCTAGCTTCTGCAGAGAAGCGACGTGTCGGACCTCAAGAATCGCCGGATTCCTTCACTATTGGCGACCTCCCGAGGGGCAACCTCGTTCTAGCTTCCGCAGAAAAACGAGCTGTTGTCGAGGCACAGCCATTTGGTCACTTCCAAAATCCTACACGTTCCGGCCTTCGTTCACAAGTTTGGGAGAAGCGTGATGCTCGAATGCCTGGAGCCACAAAAAGCGGAGCATAATTCTACCAGGCAGACCTTTAATCCCACTCGAAAAGTTCTGGCCAAACACGAAGCTGCAACAGCATGAAGCCCAGTCGCCTGAATCTTTCGCGAACTGGGGTGGTTCCCGCATAGTCCTGCCTGGCGGACCTTCATCCAACCCGAAGAGTTGTTTGGAGACATGAAGTTGCAACACCGTGAAGCCTATCCTCAGGAGTGGCTTGGTCGACCACGAGTGCCAGTTCCCAAGACTGGCGGTCGTCTGGCCGTTTGCGGCTTGCACATTGGCGAGTGTTAGAGGGGAGGAAGGGGAGGGAGCACGTCAGCTTTGGGCCTGATAGATCGATGTAAGTCAAGCTTCGATCTAACAGTTTGTCAATGCTATTTTGGATTGACTTGCTAACATTTCTTGGCTGCTTTCAGCTCTACACGATCCGACGTTATTTTATTGTAACATAAGTATAGAATCTGGCCCGATCCTATAGCCCTTCCAACAAAGTCCAGTTTCATCACGTCGTCTGTTGTCTCAAGGAGTCTACCCAGGATATGGCGTAGTTCAAGGAGTCTCCGTAGAGTGATCTAGCCGAAAGTAGGCGAGCTGCTGCCCCGAATAGGGCCCGGGGGGCCGTAGTCAACGATCTATCTCCTTTCCAGACATTCGACTTCGGCTGACCAGTCTGCACAAAGACGGCGCTGTTGTGACTAGGTCGTGTCTTGGCTTGAGCATAGGGCTGTGTTTCTGTCTTGGCAGCCGCAATCATACGTATAGTGCATGGCGGACAGGGCCTTACACGACGAGCAGATCAACCGGGCAACAGTCCACGGGAAGTGTTAAGCCTATTGAGCGCCTACAGACCGACACTACGCATGACTGTGCCACATTCTGCCCTATCACATAATTGTACTCAATCCCATTGAGAACGTGGCAATGACGGCTCACAAGTTAGTAGTCATATATTGCGTTTTCGAAGGAAGTGCTCAAGAAAGTGATAGTCAGTAGTATTCGCCGAAAGAGCCGCAACATACAGTCGTGCTAATCCTAAGTAGTAGCCAAGACAATAACATTCGCCGAAGTCTTGGTCTCCACTGTTCCAGGCCGTGTACCCTAATCGACGTCGACTATGGAATCCAAATCTGGACACAAACTACACCCGTCTGTGGCGTACGACGAATAGAGGCACTTCGATACGATACCAATGCAAGACAATGGTCGACCGCGTCCGCCATTAAGAAGCCGATCCCATGGAACGCGGCCGCGTCCTGCGTGTGACACAAGTACATGTTACGGCAACGGAAATCGCCTTGGGCCAAGTACAAACATATAAATTCCATCAGTCCAACCATGGAAAGGGACAACAACAACAATTTCTCTTCTCTTTCAATCTGCTGGACGGATCCACCGACTTACCTGTACCACCGACTTTCCTCACCGTCTACCTTCTGCCATTACAAAAATGCGTTTCGACACCAACTTCGCAGCCCTCATAACGCTCTTTGGCGCAGGCGCCACCGCAGCCCCTGTAGACAAACGAACAGCACAAGAAGAATTCTTCCGTTCCGGGCCTCCTGCCCATAACCCCTTCGCAGGTCGCCCCTGGAACAACATGCCATTCATAACCTACGACAAGCGCGATGCCCTGCTTCCTTTCCCTCAATTCCAAGGCGATCCCTTCACGATCGAAACCAAGCGGGCAATCCCTCCCGTGCAGACAAGAAACCTCAAATTCGGGCCTTACGTCGAGAGTCCTTTCAGGATCGTTCCTGAGGATCCCACGGTTCCACTGAACGACGACTTGAAGGCTCGGATACGACCCGTAGCATTCACTGGCGTAGAGAAGCGTCAAGTGCGTCCCCTTCCTGGACCTTTCTTGCCACCAGGTGGGAATCGTGGTGAACCCTTCCGTCTTACAAGCTTTGACTTCCATCGTCAACGGAACCGCCTACAGCCCGCTGGTCCGGGGAAGCGCGACGAGGCTATGGAAAAGGCTATAGCTGATGAAGCTAGGATCGCGGAGACTTTTCCGGGCTATCGACCACGAGTGCCACCTCCGAAGAATGGTATTGAGCTGGCTGTCTGTGGCATGTATATCGGGCGGTGCTAGAAGATATGAGTTGGATGCTGGGCATGGGAGGAGGTTCTCAGTTGGAGAATGGCAGGACGGGGAATGTAGTTGGTGCTTGCAGACGGCTTGTTGTACCAGGAGATAGAGCATGTACGCGATTCACCGCAGCCTGTGTGTCGTGCTATGTTCCAGCATGATTCTTTCGAGCATTGGGAGCTGACTCCGCGATACGCACCGCTTGTCAGCGACGACGTCGGAGTGTATCGTCTCTTAAGAAAAAAAATTGTCCGTATACTACATGCACTGACACTCTCATCTTCAGATTAGCATGCTACGTGTGAAGCCGCTCACGAGGTGCTCAATTTTATTCCGTTAGAAAGAGCCGTAGGAACCTAAGCCGGATCGGAGGCAGTGTTCGGCCACAGTACTTGGCATCGTTTACGCATCTGACTTGAGAGCTGGCCTCATTTCATCCTGTTGCAATCTCAGACTCAGGACTGAGTGCTGGCCTGAGCGTAGAAGGTGGCGGCAGGCACGCTGCACTCGTCGTAGCTCAAAAAGAGAGCCAGTCTTGGCAAGCGCCTGGGGCAGCACCTGGGCACGAGACTGCACTTCACTTCACCAGCACGACACAACACAACACGCAGCAGCAGCAGCATCCGCTGATCTGACTCAAGAGCTAGGTTCTGCGTGCCTCTAGGGCTCGAGGGTTGTGATGAGATCATTTCTCTTACATCAGCACACTGCATGCAAGGCTGCTCCATACCGTACTGTTGTACAGCATTCGCCGAAAAAGCCGCAACTTACAACTGCGATGAAAATAAAGCAGTAGCCAAGCCAACCAGTTCTACCATTCACCAAAGATTAGTTTCGACGCTAGAATCCAGACTCTCCACAAGCTACACATACGAAGTATACGAAGCACCGCAATACATCACTACGGCAAGACATTAGTCGACCGCGTCCGCGTGCAACAAGCCGATATGGAACGCGGCCGCGTCTTTCGTACAACCTGGGTTGACGTTACGGGCAACAGAAGTGGTCGACTTGCTGTAAGTCCAAACATATAAAGGACCTGTAGTCCGCCCATCGAAACGAAAAACAATAACGACAACTCGTCTTCTCTTCTCTTCTCCTCTCTTTCCATCTGCAGGTCAAATCCCCTATCTTATTTCAAAGCACCACCTTTCCTCGCAAAAGCCACCTCCCACCACTACAAAATGCGTCTCGACACCAACCTCGCAACCCTTGTTATGCTCTTTGGCGCTGGCGCCAATGCAGTGCCTTTGGACAGGCGCGTGGTCCCTGGGCGAGCCATGTTTGATGATGGCTTCAAAGACGCCTCAGAACTCGCGGATCCCAGGTTTGGAATCTCCGGCAACCTTCGCACGGCTGTTTGGGAGAAGCGCGGAGCCGTCCAGCCTCTACCGGGTCCTTACACGGATCTTCGACCCCAGATACCACAAATCAATCCTTTTCCAATTTCTGGACAGTACGGCCTTTTTGGAGCAGGTGGCAACGAGAAGCGCGAAGCCCTTTTCACCCATCCAACTTGGACAGATCCGGAGAAGATACCATTCTTTGATCTACGACTTCATGGTTCGGAGAAGCGCCAAGAAGACATGGAGGCAGCTGTCGCCGCTGAGAAAAAGATGGCGGAGACTTTTCCGGGCTATCGAGCACGTGTTCCACCTCCAAAGAACGGCATTGAGTTGGCTGTTTGTGGCATGTATATTGGCCGTTGCTAGAGGAGAAATTGACTTCGGTACTGGTCATGAAAGTAAGTCGTCGCCCCGGAGGATAAGATCATCGAGTATTGAATCCGTGCTGACCTTGTTGATCAGACGCAGGCAATACCACGTTACGGAAACACAAGTGCAATAACAAGGCTGGCCTCGAATTGCCGAAAGTGCTACGCATGCTGAACTACTGTCTTGACGGCAACTACAATCGATATAACTCGAGCATAGACTATGTGGGCGTGAGGGATTGTGTGGCAATTGTCATGATATGGGCTTGTCATGAACAGGGTGGCGTGTACGGTTGGATAGATACACCATAGCCAAATACATCCCGTTCATACAAAGTGTATACCATACTATACATATACTCACTCATCATCTCGCCATGAAGGTATATACAGAGTTCAATTCACTCCACTTCTAGCCTCACTCAAGCTTCCACGCTTCGTCCTCTCAAATCTCCCTCACCACCCTTCACGAATCTGAAAGCGACAGCAACGATGACACATGCCATGAGAGCGAAACACAGCCCAGAAGGTCCCCACTTATCGTGATAACTGACGGCCTTTCTCTGTTTGATGCGGTCGACGCGCCAAAGGAAAATGCCCATGCTGTAGAACAATGCAAGAATTGCGGTGGCAGTGAAAGCGATGGCGGCAGCGAGTGACACTCTATCGCCGAAGTTGAGGAGAGTAGCGGCGATGGACCCGAGGATGATGGAGAACTCGAGCTGTTGAGATTCGTCAGTATTGATCATCGACACAAGAGAACGGAAAGAAATTGCTTACCCAGGCCAAAAACGTGCGCTCGGCAGCGAAGGACACCTTTGGTTCGACACGCACAGGCACATGGATTTTCTTGCCCTTTGGCGCCTTGAACCTCTTTTCCGACACTGCGGCGCCGCCTGGTATGCCCAATCGCCCTTCTCTGGCAGGAATTTGGGTAGGTTGAGGGAATGGAGTCGCGCGCTTCAATGCAAACAGGAGTTTGTCACCGGCAAGACTGGCATAGCTCTTCGTGAGTCTCCATCGATATTGCCAGCCGCCCTTCTGTTTGGCTTCTTCTAATGCTTCCTCTTCGTCGTCAGAGTCGTAAAGTGGATAGTCATCGTCGATCGATACGAGAGGCTTATGCGCCATACGCTCCTCTTCATCGAGTACATTCGGATCCGCATCGCCATTCGAGTACAGATGGCGATCCTCTTCATGGCGCTCAAGTGCGTCTCGTGCAGCGCGGAGTCGTTGTTGATTCTGGTCTTCTTCGGGAAAGGTCCTGTCATCCTCTTCACCCTCGAGCTCATCATCAGTATCGTCGTCCATGGCTGCACTTGTGCTGACATCTGTACTTTGTCCAGGGCGTTCAATGCCAAACTTGTGGCTGACAGGCTTTCGGATATCAACATCCATTTGTGGGAACCAGAAAGGTAGAAGGTTGATTCGTGTCGGGAAGAGTGTTGCACAGCCGTGGATAAACTTCGAGAACTTCGGTACTGCCTCGACAAGGTGAGATGCAGTCAATTCGCGAATCCATTCCGGGGGTTCTTGCCCTGCTGCAGTCTGCAGTTTGACCTCCAGCACGCCATACGGGAAGCGCTCGACGTCCTCTGGTGGTAGCTGGCTGAATGGATAGTCGATTCCAATGTCCATTCGTCGCCAGTGGTTACCAGCACGTTTCTTGCCATCCAAATTGTCCTCTCGAACCATAGTGAGCTCGGTATCGAGCGACACACGCACACGGGCATCTCCAGGAAGCTGGAAGGCGGTTCTATTGTAGAACGAGCGACAGACCGGTACGAGCTTGCGATCAATCACTCGGAACTGGATCTCTTTCGCCAGCTGCTCGAGGTCATTAATCTCCTTCTCGCTCTTCTTTCCTTCTTTTCGCATCTTCTCAAAGATCTGTCCTGTTGTCATGTCGCCTCGCAAGTATGCATCCATATTCTTCTCTTTCGTCGAGAATCGAGCTTTGACCGACTTCTCGCCAGTCCAGTCTTCTCGGTGTGTCTTCCTCTCCACGAAAATGGTATCAACATCCATGCCGCCATACCAACGCATACGGATAGCCTCGGCACCTTCAGTCTTCTTCAAACGACCTTCGTACAGCTCCCACGTTTCCGGGTTGTCGTAGTAGATCGACGAAATGGCAGAATCCTTCTTCTCGAATTCCTTGCTTGGGTTGAACACCAGCACTGGGAGATGCTTCAAGATGATGAGTTTGAGCTCGGTGATATTGTCCGGATGCACCCAGTACTTCGTAGTCTGACGCACGAAGTTCTGCTGCTTCTCTCCTGCTGCCGAGTCACCCTGAACAGGCTGCCCACGAGTGCGCACTTGGTCGTAGAGTCTCGAGAGATTGACCACTGTCCCATCGTAGTCGTCCTTGAAGAACGGCCGAGCATTGAGCCGGGCTGCGAAGACGGGCTTCAGGTGCCAATGTGTCGCCTTGTCATGCTTCTTGATGATCTTCTGAAAACCCGTGTAGTTCAACTGCGTGAACTTGGCCAGATCGTGGACATCGGCAATGATATCCGAGAGATCCTCTTCCAGCAGCAAGAATTCATCCTCCGAGGGTGCATTCTGCTTCGCGCGGTCGTCCCCATTCTTCGCAGCCTCTGCCCTCGCAATGACCTCGTTGACCTCTTTTTCGCTCGCCTTGATGCGTCGAATAATCTCCTGGCTCTTCACTTTCTGAAAGGTGAAGACCTTGTCCAGCTCCTGCTCGAGCTGGTTGACGAACCTGCGCTCATCCTCCTCGGACCATGGCTTCTTCTTTTTCTGGTGACCCTGCTGGACGAGCGGCGTGTGTTCGAAGTCGGTGCGCAGGCTCTTCTTCAGATCATCGTACTGGATATAGTAGTAGTACCAATCCTTGATCAGTGAGCTCCGGAGCTGTTGGCCGAATCTGTTGGTGTCGGAGGCAGGTTAGCAGCAAGCTCGCCAAAACATGCCCCGCACGTGTTCGCGGCTAAGAGTATGGTGCATTGCAGACTGACCTCATGGCGGCGGCGAGATCTGGAGAGACGGTAGTATGTGGTGAAAGTCCTCAGGAACAGCTGCAAGACATTGGGAACGGAGCGAGAGGTGCAGTCTGGCCCGCGCGAGGCTTGTTTTTCGCTGCTCTCTCCACTTTGATCGTTACCAAAAAGATTGACCACCAGCCTCGCTATGAAGCTCGTGCGCGCCCGTCCTGGAAGCTTAATCGCAGCTGCCGCTGCATCCAATCAACGACGTGGATGCGACCACGAGATCTTGCGTAACACGAGCTTTGGGTGAAGATAGTCGACGTCCACTCAGCAGTATACCTGCAACATATCCTCGCAATTCACAGCCCACACCGGAGGATACCCAGCAAAGACGACCGTAGTCTCTGGAGAAACGCTCCCAAACGTGTTCACAGGCCGAAACACGAAAGTTTGGCCGTTACCAAGGAACAGCTCGCCGGCAACTGGCGTGTGATCTTACGCGCATCATCATCCTTACGGCATCATGCTTGCAACTCCTTCGCTGGCATGTACTTCGAGACGGTACAAAGGTTACGATACATACCATACGAGCACGTGGCTAGGAAGCTCTGGATGTTACTTGGGATTGAGACTCTTTATTGATTGAATCTCAATATAGAAATTGAAGTCCCGGAAAAGTGCTTCGATAACATGTACACAGTATTTCTACTCGAGCCTTGCACAAGCTGCTCGACTATGCAGCATCCCGTCTCAATTGCTGCGATAACATAACGCCAACCCACAGCAGGCATGCAATCCTTCCATTCTGAACAAACTCATGCACACACAGCAGCGTCCCCTCGTTCCAATGAACTTCCCTCTATGCCTCTGCCGGCATATGCTCCTTCAAGATCTCCGTCAGCTCCTCCGAGCTACTCACGAGCTGTGCATACGCCTGCTCATCGACGAAGTCGTTTCTATTAAGCACAGTCGTGGCTCTCTTGATCGCCGACATGAACGTGTCTTGGTGTGGATGACCCGTTGACCACATCTTGCGGTTCAACTGCACGACCTTCTCATAGCGCTCTCGCAAAGTGGCCAAGATGGGCTCCTCACTGGCCACTGGGACGCGACTCAACTCGATGTCGAATCCGATGCGAAGTGGAATACCCTCCAGCGACAATTTCTCGAGTTGCGGCAACAGGGTAATAGGCCAGATCATTTGTTGCAAAGCTGCTTGCGAGAACTGTCTATTGTCCCAAGGCAGGTACGCGCACTCAAATTCGACGGATCTGAGATCTGGATTGCTGCTGAGGTACGACACCAAGGTGAACAGCGCCTGATTCGCCATGATAGCGAATGTGTCCCGCTCTAGGTCAGAGGTATAGCGTATTGCACGGGTCGGCGGCCACCAGCCCATATACGAACGTGGAAGCTTGAGGGTGATCTTCAGTCTGCTGAATCGACTGAGCATACCGCTCCAGTTTGGCTGCATGTCTTCGACCTTGGACTTCTGCCCATAATGATTGATGTCATAGCACACTTTGCGAAGGGAACGATAAAGTTCGGTCGGGTCGTCGGGTGTGCATGTGCTCTCAATCTCTACTAGGCCGGTGTTTACACTATACAGGGTGCCCACCGCCTCGCTGTATATCTGCTTGTTGGTGAAGAGAATGGCTGGAAAGGCGCCAGCCTCGTGATCGACCGGTCCGTCTAGCGGAGTCAAAAGCTCTGCGTAGACACGGTTGCGCAACTCTGGCGGCAAGTCGAGAAATCGAAATCCTTCGCTGAAGCTTGGGCCGTTCTCGTCCAAGTCAACGAGAATGCGGGCATAGACTGCCTTGCCTTTTTCCTTCTCCGGATACAAGCCGCCGCGGCTCTTGACAAGGGTCTGCAATGCCTTGCGCGAGCATCGTCGCTTGTAGCTCAGGATGGTGGTCTTTGCAAGGAAAACCTTGGGCTTGAATTGTCGCGGCTTTGGCTTGTAGGTGGTAGTCGTCACGACTCGACCGCAAAGTTCGTACATCGTCAGCGTCAATGCTGGCTTGTTGTGGCTTTTCTGCCGCTTTGTCGGGTGGGTATCAGTGCAGTATCCTGAGGGCTCGAGAATGTGCGCAGCTAATGTGACTGGTAAAGTCTGAGTTGGTGCCGGTGAGAAGTTTCAAGAGCGCGTCGAGATGGACAGTGAAGCGAATGTTGGATGGAGAAAATGAGGCACAAGCTGAATGTTTCATTCACTGTCGATCCATTCACTCCTGCTCTGTTTACTATCATCCAGTCTCGAGTATCGATTTCGCCAAGCTTGTTATGGCTGGTACTGATGATAGTAAATAGTCGTGAGTATAATAGCTCAAATTGTATAAAGCCGGAGCTGGAGTTGCAATTAGGTTGGTCTTGTGCGTGTGGTCTATCATGCTTACCGCAAGCCCACTTTCACTGTGGCTCGCGCAATACTGGCATGTCTTCCAGCAGACCCTCTGCTGCAAATGCCTGTTCTGTCTGATCGTGTATGCCATTAACACATCAACTCGTCTGAAGTCCTGCACCCTCTGCTCTTCTTCCCTCGACAAAGTCGACTGGTGCTGTGTAGTGTTTCGTTCCGTACGAGACATAAAATATTACGGATAAGATCCCGACTCCAACCCAGACAAGAGGCGCCCAGTTTGCGGTCGATAAGTCGATTGGTAGGTTGGTTGGAAAGCAGGAGAAGACTATAATGAAGAAGGAGTAGAAGAAGGCGAAAGCATTGATCGCCAATCCGTAGCGTCCGAGAGACCATCGAGCCGGTGGCAGCGGTTGGTTCGTAATGCGCTTCCAGAGCACGCAACCGATGCTGATCATGTAGGTGCTGAGCAGACCCAGCAGGGAGAGCGACACGATGATGTTGAAGGCCAGTTCGGATCCGAGGACAATCAAGCTGAGCAGGACCACGATGAAGGAGGTCACATACACTGCGTTGAATGGTACGTTCCACTTGGGGTCCATCTTGCTCTGGTAGCTGGAGAAAGGCAGGCCTGGTAAATGTTAGCCTCAAAACTCATTGTCAAGTTTGCTAGTATAGCCGCGAACCTTTGTCGCGCGCGAATGCAAAGACCTCGCGTGCGCATGTAGCAAGAGCTGTGATGTTGCCCATATAAATGAGCAGAAAGAGGATGACGTTCAGCGCAATTGACAATCCTTGGCTGCCTGTGTTGTTGAACAACAGCAGGTATGGGATGTTTGCTTCGAGCTAATATTCAGTCAGCAACGGGACGAAACACCTGCAACATTCTCAGTCCAGCACTCACAACGCCATCAAGAGGTCCCAAGCAGAACAGCATGGTAACAAGCATGCCAATTCCCAGCACCACGTTGCCGACGTAGGACCAGATCATGACCCGCGGAACAGTCAGAGAAGCGTTCTCCACCTCCTCGCTGATATGTACCACTGAATCGGATCCGAGGTTGCAGTACATCACGTATACTTGAGAGATCAAGAAGGCGGTGCCCATGTTGTTCCACCCGGAGCTATCCTGAAAGTCGAGGAACACGTCGTAAGCGGAATTCTTTGGGCAGAGCACCACGAGTGGTATCATGACAACGAGAAAACCGAAGAGGTGGCCGAAAAGGCAGACTGTCTCCAGTCCTGGTAAGAATGGCGCGCCCCAAGTGTTGAAAACGATCGTGATGGCCGTGAAAGCTATCATGATGAGCGTGTACTGCCATCGCTCAAATGCGTATTCCGGGTTCGTGACGTTGATCATGGCTTCGATTTGTGTTGTCACCACGAATGTGCTCGAGGCAACGCTAGCCAGCCATCCGAGGGTACTCATCCAGCCAGATGCGTATGAGAGTACTCTTTGGTATTGTGGTGGTGCAAACTCGCTCCTATGAACAGGTCAGCATTCGTTGGAAATTGATGCCATAATATGCGACCCACACCCAATGGTATTGACCTAAAGCAGAGGAAGGGATGTCAGTGCCTATCAAAACACATCGTGCGAATCACTTACCTCCGGCTGTAGGAGCCATGCCTGTCACACATTAGCTTACTGCATCGAATGAACATAGGGGAAATTGCCACATACTCTCCATCTCAGCCAAGCTGACCACAATGCTGGCGTAACAGGTGACGGTCGTCAAGTAGCACCAGAAGAGCCCAGCGTAACCTCCATTAGTGAAGCCAACTGCGAGCGACACCAAGACGAATTCCCATGAGGCCTAGCAGAAAACGTCAGATTTGTGACAAAGTATCTGAACGCCTCATAACTCACCATGTACACTGACACGAAGCCGAGAGCGGAAAGGAAGCTGAAGTTTCTCTTGAATTCTTGCTTCTTCCCCAACCGGTGCATGTCCTGGTCGTCTGAGATGGTATTACCCCATCTTGAATCGGAGAGGTCATATTCGTCGTAAATGGGAGAGCCATGTTCGTCATCGTCGCCGCTCTTGCTGCTATTCTTCAGTTGTATGCTCTGCAAGGGTTCTCGCCGTAGTGACGAGCTTCGTCCCGCCATTGCGAGATTCTGCCGTAATTCCCTAGATACACAAGTCGCTCAGGGTTTTGGGGAAAGAAACGAAAGAACGAACCTGAGCAGATGATAGCTGGAGTCCATGAGAGACGACCCACATTGGACGACTAGTTCATGACTTTCGCCGAAACAACGCGCAAATGCCACGCCCGCGTGGCACACGAGCCGATCTGGCTTTGCCTGCGAAGGAGTTGGCCGCCGATGTTTGTCAGGCCAGATGAGAGCTAGATATGCGAGATGCCCCTTCGCTTGCTGTGGCACAGATTCCTGGTGCTGTGATTGGTCGGGCGGGGGTTGTTTTGCGGATGAACCTCCACTTCGAGGCACTGCCGATGTTGTGTGCCTCTCTCGAATAATATCGACCAGATGAAAGAAAGAAAGAGCGGTTCCACGCCTGCGCAGGGAACACACGATGGAGCTTCAGAAATTTCGAAGATGGCAAGACCGCCATTCATGTATGTCTGCTGCCTCGCTGAGACAACGGGGCCGTGACGCATGACTGGATCTCCAAGTATCACATGCAGCTGATCGTGTTGGCGACTTGTGCATCGCTAATGCTGGAGCTCCGAAGTTGAAATGCAAATTTCGCATCTAGAGACCACAATCGACTGCTCTGGTCAAACAGCAGTGATGTTCGGAATACCCATGCCCTCGAGGAGCTGGGTACCGGGGAGATGGTGAGTCGGGGTCGTACACTTGCCATCGCAGGCGTCGAGACCATATCATTGCTCTCCATTGCTACTAGCTACAGGTCCTATTAATTTGCAGCATTGCGACAAACTGCTGACGAGATGGATTGGACTGAAAGATACTCTCACAACTATGAGGAATTACGCGGCAGGCAGCAGCGTACCGAATACCGGCACGTACAAGAACGACTGATGCTTCGACGAACCCTCCCCGAGCCAGCTTACCTACTGCATGTCAAACTCCGAGACATCGATGACCCTCCAGTCGAGCGAACACCGCGAGTTCCAACTACGATCGCGGTCCACTAGCTGCAGGGCATCTTGCAGCGTACGTTCGGGAAGGGGGAATGCCATATGTGCGCCTTCTCGCTTCCTGAGGCGCATGATCCCAACCACTCTTCGATTCGCGGTTACCAGCCAAAAGAACGTCTGACTGAGGTCCTGAGGTGTATGACGTACCATTCGAGAATGAACGCCAGGACAAGAGCAGTAAGACACGAAGGTTAGCTCAGGTCTTTGATGGCAGTCGCATCTGGCCAGAACGCCCGGTCAGCATAGAATACGAATATGATATGAGAGACGGCTGGGAGTACGAAATCACTTTTCTGGGCACGACAGATGATGAGGAGTTCTCTGACATGCAACTGGTACACTCCGTTCGGCCAGGACAAGAAGTCGTATGCCTCGAAGCGAAAGGTCATCCGGTCGCAGGAGACTGTGGAGGTTTTAGCGGATCGAACCGCCTGAAGATATGTGGCTACGACATGTTCGTGCAGTATTTGTTAACCTCATACATGAGTTGTTTTCCACACCCGACGGTCCTGGCGCAGCTCGTCTCCATCAATGGTATACGCAACAATGTGCAAATCAGCCACGCTATGAGAGATATGCCAGGAGACCAGAATACGAAAACTTTGATCTGCGCGTTGTGAATCTAGATTACATCAACAATTCTCTGCGAGCCTGATGCTACCGTTGGCGGATCAGGACGGGCCTGCGATAATAATCATATGTAAGACGTTCCGTAAACTTCAATTCAAAGCTATATGCAACCAAATATGAGCTCTACGCCGTTGCTCTTCCTGCATGCATTTGTACCCTGCATATGTACGTCATATCGATGGCACTTGCTAAACACATGGCAACATTGAAAGATACTATGAAGAATTCCCGACGCTTTGACTCTTCACATTGCAAAACAGAGCCAATCCCACCGACAGCACCACCGTATGCGATTCTTCTCGACAAGCTTCATCAAGATGTCGAAACGAGTATGTGACATACTCCCAGGTTGCTGTCCAGAACAAGCCATTGCTGACAATGCCTATAGATCTCCTTCAAAGTCGAAGGCACAGTCCAAGGCGTGAACTTTCGGTACATTTCCAACAATAGTCTAAAAGCAACCCGTACTGACACCCATCAAGCTCCTTCACAGCGGAGAAAGCTCGATCCCTTAGCGTGACAGGATACGTCAAGAATGCAAGTGACGGAACTGTAAGTCAAACTCATCTTTATTCCACCCGGAGGCACCTTCTAGTCCCGTCAAAGAGTGCTGATACCGACTCTCTCCCTCAGGTGGTCGGAGAGGCTCAAGGCTCATCTTCCAACCTCGACAAATTCGTCCAACACCTGAACATGGGTCCCCGCGCAGCCGAAGTCAGCAAGGTGGACCAGAAGGACATTGACACGAAAGATGGAGAGAGTTCTTTTGAGCAGTGAGTTGTGTGTTCTCAATCTTCATGTGAGATGAGAACATTCAAATGGCTTTTCACGACCTTGCGGCTGGTGGGGTTGACTGGAATGTAGGATCAGGCGATGATCAGAGAAGAGAACCACTCGCTCAAGGAAAGAAGGAATCGACAATTACCAACACCCCGGACCAAGATATGGGAAGTGGAAGATGAGCTCGATTGGTACGAACTACTACCTAATCTCCCAAACTCGAATTTTGCCCTGTTCGTTGGCCACAGCGAGCACGCTATGTGCATCTGAGCCTTGGACTACACCTCCATCTGCGAAGGCCACACCAGTAATTCGTCCGAGAGGTGTCTGGCTCGTTGGCCAGTTCCTGAACACTGTACAGCTGGGTAGATGTACAAGCCTCATGGCGTCTCGCTTCCACTTCGATGCCATGGCAAGAATTTGCCCATCTGGCGAAAATGCCAAATGTGATGTAGGAGTGGTAAGGTGATCCAAAGCTCGTGTTGGCTTCGGCGTCGCAGGAATCTCTCGTACACTCTTCGGAGAGTCTCCCAGCCACACTCGTCGGTCGTATACGTTCACGATACCGGAACTGCTGCCAACAGCTATCCAGCGATCAGTTCCAATGAGCCCCTTAGACACCTCGTGGTGCCCGCCGAGCGCGAGTGTCGTCGTGCCCACAGCACCTTCGTCTTGCCATCGCGCCACAACTCGTTGTTCGGAAAGATTCCATTCGCTGACCTCGCCGTTCTTCCCTGCTATGCACAGTCCTCGGCTGTCTCGCCACCATGCGAAATCGGCTATCCCTCCTCGAGCTTCGATTCGCACCTGCGTCACCCATTGCAACGTTGTAGCATCTAGTAGATTAATGATACCACCACCTTTCTTCGTTGAGCCCTGAAGTGCCATATACCGTCCATCTGGAGACAGCTTAAAATGCTCCATGCTCTTCTGCTCATGCTGCTGGCCGTAGACTCGCGTGATCTTCTCCACTTGACCAGTGTTGAGGTTCCAGACATGGAAGTACTTTCGGCGTGCGGAGAGGAATATGCGAGAGTCGTGAGGATGGAAAGCGGTTGTGGTAAGCTGAGACCCTCGAACGTGCAGGCTGGTGAGAAGTGGGTTCGGTGATGGCGCGGGCGGCGAGTTCACAAGATGGTGAAGGTAGAGAGTCGATGATGGGCCAGAGGAGAGTAACAGAGGTAACGTCGGGTGGAAAGACAATGAAGTGATGGCACTAGGCTGCACTCCAGGAATATCTTTCTGTCGCTGTATGTCGATGACTTCGGGCCGGATCTTGCGCTTCTTGCCAGCTCCTGGTCCTGCTTGTCGTACCAAGGACGCGGCGTCCTGTAGCAGTTGGTCCAGAGGCGCAGTGGAGGGTAGGTCTCCATCAATGTCCATGTCGTTCTCAGAGACATCCTCGTCTGAACCCACATAGTCTGAGGTGCGTCGCTTCTTTTTCGCTGGCCTCTGCAGTGCAGTCTGTGCCCACTGTGGTGTTGGATTCAGCAGTTCAAACTGCTTCCTCAATCTTCTGCTGTACTCTTTGCCAGTGACCACATCTTCAGCCTCAGTCTTCCTCAGCTTCCGCAGTCGTGGCACCGATGCCAATGAGACAAGAGTCCGTTCATCGTCACTGTCTTCCCATGCTGCAGGCTGTATCGAATGTAATGTCTCGTCGCGGTCGCTGTGTTCATCCTGTGCAGGAGCTCGTAACGAATCATCGCCTGTATCGGTGAAGAAAAGCTGGTGCAAGGTCAGTCAAAGAGCTTCATAAGCCCACAGATATGTCTGACCTACTTGAGCATCGTCCAGACCTTCTAGTCCCGTTGTCGCATCGTAACCCGCAATATCTTCGTCCTCGGCCTCTGGGTCAAAGCCTCGTAGTCCATCTCGAAAGGCGGTGCTGTCGCCGAAAACCAATCGCTCCAGCTCTTCTTCCGTCTCATCTTTCTCAAGCTCGCCATCCACCACGATCTCGGCCTCAGATTCGTCACTCATTTCCACATCTTCACTCTCGTCATCGTCCTGCGCTGGCGGCGTCGGCTGCTGAACAACATCGCGCAACTTTGCTGTTTTGGCTTGCTTTGACTTCGCCATTGTATTAGCTGCAGTCGCCGTACTCAATGCAGCGCACGCGCGGAACAATTCTTTGATGCGTCCCAGAAACTTTCTAAGTGGCTGACTAAGCCGCCGGAACAGGGGTGCCCGTCTGTCAGTGGCGGCCGCAAGCAGCAGCAGCGTCAAACCCACGCGACGTGATCCAAGACATCGACAGAACCGACAACTTTTCGCTGCACTTCCCAATCTCCACCACATTGCAGCGCACACCATCCGCCACCGGTTCCCACCGTCACACACAGCGCGCATTCACCGCGGACACTCGCACAGCACCCAGCGGGCGCGCTTTTAAAAACACGGCCTTCGAGGCTCCGCCCTCATTCTTCTCCCGCCGGTCAACACAACACCCGTCACCACCCCTATCATGGCCTCCGCAGTGGTCGATGCTGGCAGCGACCATGCCCAGCAGCTCCAAAATGCGATTCAGCCGAAGCTCATGGAGAACGGCTGGGTCACCGATGAGAACGACATGACACTCGCCGAGTACGTGACAATGATGATTGTCAACGGCAGAGACGCGCAAGGCGTGCAAGCAGAGCTGGGCACCGATCTGCTGGCAATTGGCGACGACAATCCCGAAGTCATCGACTTCACGAAGTGGCTCTTTGACCAAGTGCAGGCAATCACGCAGCCTCAGCAGCAGCAAGCACAGCAGGCCGAGAACAATGGCGCGCAGCAGGACCAAGCGCAACAATCAACTTCCGGTGATGCTATGATGGAGGACTCAGCATCACCAGCGGAAGCACCGTATGTCAACTTTTCTCAGTTCAACCAGTTCCACGGCGATCGCTACATGCGACAGTCGCGGCCGTGGGGTATACAGCAACCATATCAGCAACTAACCCAACACAGACCCACAGGTCCACGATCGATGCGCAACGGCTCCGGTCCTCAGAGAGGGCGGGGCGGCCGCATGCTTAACCAGCTCAACCGCAACCTCGACCGATCGGAGCTTCCTGATAACCTTCGCAGAATAAAAGGTGCAGCTGGCGGCGTTGGGTCAGGAAGGATCAACTCACATTCCTCACGAGACGCAGCGCCCCGAGGTCCGAAACACAGCATCGCACGCGGCGTAGGTCGAATGTTGAACGGCGGACGTGGTGGCCCACAAAACGGCATGGGCATGATGGGAGCAGCGCCTGGTGTCGACTCACAACAGCAAATGCAATTCATGCAAATGATGGAAATGCAAGCGAACATGTTCCAGCAGATGCTGCAAGCCATCCCGAACGGCGCCGGTGGTCCAAATGGCGGTCGAGGAGGCGCCCGCGGCAGAGGTACTCGTGGAGGTGCTCGTGGCGGCAGAGGCGGACAGCAACAAGCGCAGACACTTCATGCCGTGGATGGCAAGATGCCGGATGGCGCGCTACCCAGCGGGCCTCACGCCGGCGGAGCTGACGGCATGGACCTCGATGGAGACGAAAATGCAGGCGGCAAGTTCTCGAGTCCATGCCGATTCGATCTCTCATGCACAAACCCTGTCTGTGGATTCGCGCATCGAGGTCCAAGGACAACATTGGAGACCGTTCCTACCTTGGACATGACAGCCACGTGCTCTTATGCTGGCAAGTGCACAAACAAGAGTTGCACCGCCCGCCACCCCAGCCCGGCCAGCGCGAAGCCTGGTGCAATCCCTGTGCCTTGCAAATTCTACCCCAACTGCCAGAACGCACAATGTCCCTTCACACATCCAAACGTCCGGCCATGCAAAAACGGCGGGGACTGCACTACTCCTGGTTGCACGTTCGGCCACAGCACCATTGTGTGCCGGTATAACCCATGCCTCAACCAGAACTGCCCATACAAGCACGAAGCTGGCCAGAAGCGAGGAAAGTTTGAGGACAAAGTCTGGACGCCGGGCGACAAGGCAGAGAGATTTGCAGACTTCAAGAAAGAAGATGGACCTGAAGAGCTCATCCTGCCAGGTCAAACAAATGGCAACGGCGTGAAAGAAGAATTTGGAGTGAAGCAGGAGGGTGGGGGCGAGATGGAAGCGGACGTCGTCAGCTAGAAGCGTGCCGACAGTACCCGACGAAGATCGTTCTGAGAGCGAGATTCTATGCATGGAGGATTAGGGAAAAGAGCCGATACCAATGAGTGGTGATGCGAAGAGACGAAGGAATGTCTAGATGAATGCTGCGTTGAAAAGAAGCAGCCGTTTGTACATTATTGAGTACTATCGCCGATAGTCTAATGTTGACTGCGCAGTTTTTGGGCGCTGGAGAGGACATGAGTTGATTCGTCTCATATTTCATTTTTCACAATCATTGGGAGCAATGCTGACAATGAACAGACACGACACGCCCAAGTTGCAGTCAACCAATGCTTGAAAGAATCTAGCTAGCCTTACAGCTTCCGTGTTGCAGCTCAAGCCGTCATATGACGTATCGCGAACAGACGACACAAAATAAAGAGCTTCGAAGCAGCAACATACGAACAATCTGAAGAACGAAGACTGCCGAGCAGGAAAATCAGAGATCATGGCCGCCCCAGAGACCAACATTGACCTGTAGGTTTCAGCTACCAAAACGTTATGGTCATCAGATACTGACATTGAGAAATAGATATACTGCCGGCACGCCCAATGGCCAGAAGATCAGTATCACCTTGGAAGAACTTGGGCTGAAGTACAATGTCCACAAGATTGAGATTGCGAAGAACCAACAGAAAGAGGAGTGGTTTTTGAAGATTAATCGTAAGTCCCGTCTGCCAGCAGGATATCCATGAGTGGAAGCAATGTCGAGCAATGGGGCGTCGATCGATGAGGAAATTGTTATGTTCAGATGCCTTGGCTGTCGACGAGGATGGCTCTTTGAGTTGTAAAGTCGTCGAGGAGCCGACGATCACTCTGGCATCCTCTCCAGTCAAAGGACATATCCACCATGCGCCTTTTTCATATTCCTCAACATTAAGCAGAAATAAAACTAACCTGCTCACACAGCAAACGGCCGCATCCCCGCCCTAATCGACAACACAAACCCCTCCTCCCCTCAAACCCTCTTCGAAGGCGCCTCAATCCAACTCTACCTCTGCGCAAAATACGACCCCTCCCACACCCTCTCCTTCCCCCAAAACTCCCCCGAACACTTCCAACTCCTCAACTGGCTAATCTGGATGCAAAGCGGCATAGGCCCCATACAAGGCCAAGCAAACCACTTCTACCGCTACGCCCCCACCAAAATCCCCTACGCCATAACCCGCTACCAAACCGAGACCAAACGCCTCTATCAAGTTCTCAATGATCGTTTAGCTGAGCAAGAGTCCAAAGGGGAGGGATTGTGGATTGTAGGAGGGAAATATACGATTGCGGATATTTGTTGTTTTAGTTGGGTGAATTGGGCGGAATGGGCTGGGGTGGAGACGAGGACTTTCGAAGCGTTGCAGGGGTGGTTGGAGACGATACAGAAGAGGGAGGCGGTGAAGAGGGGGTGTGATGTGCCGGATAAATTTGAGATGAAGGAGGCAATGAAGACGAATGAGGGGGCCGAAGAGTATGCGAAGCATCATAGTAATTGGGTGATGAAGGGGGTAGAGGAGGATCAGAAGAAGCATGCGTAGAGTCGGTCGGCGGGAAAGGGATACAGCATTTGAGTCGTCGAACACTTCGCTTTCATTGTAATTGGCCTCATTCTATCCATGATAATTTATACTTTTCTGTCGACCCAACCACTTGTTTCATACAAGACGCCGCTTCTGGCTAAATGTCCTGACAGTCGGAGGGAAGCTGCGCCAAAACAGGGTGGCCGCGTTGGAAAAGTTGGTTTCGCTGGCATTCATAGCGACACACGCGCTGGTCATGAAGATATCTAAGCATTGTACGTCGATGCGGAAACATTACCTCCGCGGCCGGTCCAGTTCACGTGGATATCCTTGCCCTCTGGGTACTTCTCGCTGGCGTGCTCTGGCTTGATGCGGAAAGTGTGAGCACCGAAGTAGTCACGCTGAGCCTGGAGGAGGTTGGCTGGGAGGTCCTTTGTCCTGAAGCCATCGAAGAAGGAAAGAGCGGTGGAGAATGCTGGAGTTGGGATACCCCAGAGAGCACCCTTGGAGACGACGTCTCTCCAGCCCTCTTGTGCTGCGTGAATAGCCTTGTTGAAGAAGTCGTCAAAGAGCAAGTTCTCGAGGTCTGGGTTCGAGCGGTATGCCTTGGTAATGTCCTTCAAGAAGACGGAGCGGATAATGCAGCCACCACGCCACATGAGGGCGATCTCTGGCTTCTGGAGCTTCCAGCCGTATTCCTTGGCAGCCTGTAACATTGGGTCAGTTATGGTTCGGCTACGAATAGCAAGCTCGGACTTACACTCTGCATGAGCATGAAGCCCTGTGCATATGAGATGATCTTCGAGGCGTAAAGAGCTTGCTCGAGGTTCTTCAAGAATTGTGCCCGGTCACCAGTGAAGTTTGGTGTTGGTCCGGTGAGCTTCTCGCTGGCGCGAGTTCGCTCGCCCTTGAGCGAAGACAAGCATCGCGCGAACACAGCCTCACCAATGAGAGTCACTGGCTGACCCATGTCGAGGGCGTTAATGGCAGTCCACTTGCCAGTTCCCTTCTGTCCAGCAGCGTCGAGGATCTTCTCGACAAGTGTGGTTCCATCATCGTCGTTGAAGTAGAGGATATCGCGGGTGATCTCGATGAGGAATGAGTCGAGGACGCCCTTGTTCCATTCTGCGAAAACGTCGGCCATCTCCTTGCCGCTCATGCCAAGACCACGCTTCATGATGTCGTAGGCCTGCATTTTGTCAGCACGTACACTCTCCAAGTATGCTTTCCGTCATGCTCACCTCGCAAATCAGCTGCATGTCACCGTACTCAATACCGTTGTGCACCATCTTGACGTAGTGACCAGCACCCTCGTCACCGACCCATTGGCAGCAAGCCTCGCCATCAGACTTGGCAGAGATGCTCTGGAGGACATCCTTGATGTATGGCCAGGCCTCCTCGTTTCCACCAGGCATGATGGAAGGTCCGTAACGGGCACCCTCCTCACCGCCAGACACACCGGATCCAACGAAACGAATGCCCTTGGATGCAAGGTACTTGGTTCGGCGGTTGGTGTCTGGGAAGTGGGAGTTACCACCATCGATAATGATGTCGCCCTCCTCAATGCCGCTCTTCAACAGGTTCTCAATGAAGTCGTCGACTGGCTGGCCAGCCATGACGAGAAGCATCATGCGGCGTGGCTTCTTCAGCTTGGCCACGAATTCTTCCATGCTGTGTGCGCCCACAATGCTCTTGCCCTTGGCCTCATTGTCGAGGAAGCGATCAACCTTGGCGACGGTGCGGTTGAAGGCGACGACGGTGAAGCCGTGGTCGGCAGCGTTGAGGATCAAGTTCTGGCCCATGACCGCGAGGCCAATGAGACCGAAGTCGCCGCTGGAGAGTCACAGTCAGCCATGTCCGGGTGAATTGTGCTGAGCTGCGGGAAATTGTGTATGCGAGCTCCAGAAGTGAAGGCAGCTCGAGCAGTCTGCGAGAGCAATGCGTGCGGAAATTGTGCCATTGGCATGCGAGAGCAGCTGCGGCGAAGGCTGATTACGCATGTTCCTTGCAGTGCTCGCAGAGCCGCAGTGAGCAATGTTCCGGGAGGATAAAATCTTTTGGTGAGGGGCAGGCGGGTGACATCAGGATGGAGCGGGCAGGTTTGGAGGGCAGACTCACACAGCTTCCACTTGTCCAGACATGTTCGCAGAGTTGGTGGGGTGTAGATGTTGGGAGATGGAGTCAACTCGCAGTTGCGAAGTGGTAGTTGTAGTAGCGGAAGAAAGCAAGCCAGAAGTTTTGGCTGTTGAGGGTGAGGATGTCATGAGCCCTGCGTGGTGGGGCGCGCCTTTGCTCTTTGCGCTGCACGGGACGTGTCGGAGACGATTAGCAGGCGCTGAGTAACATAAGCTGGAGCAGCGCAGCAAACACCTCCCGCCGGCGGATATGCGAAGGGGAATGGTGATGATCGGTCTATGCACTCTTTGATGCACGCGTGGGAGAGGGAATCTGCTGGCCTTGCTGCGACTCTGCCCTCGCTACTCTCACCCCTCCGCCGTTGCCGACGACGCCTTCCGCCCGCTGATGACTGACCGACTGCCTGCGCTCTCGGCGGCATTCAGGCCAGATACTCGGCTGTATACAAATCACCTCCCGATGACCTCAGTCCTTGTGTCAGCGCGACATCTCTGACGATTGCGCGCTGTGGCGACCGCTCGCAGCGTCGCCGCCTGGACCACGCGCCTTTCATCACTCTGCTGCGCTGCTTGGTCTGAGGTATTTTCCGCGGAATACAGCGATTGCTAAATCCCAACATTCACTCCAAACACCGGACTCCGATGCCATCACTGTCCTGCTCGTGCAGCCCACGCGCAATTGCCGATGGTCCAAGTGCGCAACCCCTCCCGGCCGTCTATCTCCGTGCCAGACACGCATTCATCAGCAGAAGATAGTGCTTGCGTTCCATGCCCATATAGTGACCGGAGAAGTGGGCATCCAAGC
>JAASLH010002850.1:0-21653 GCA_013365245.1 Cercospora brassicicola | reverse complement strand
CGGACGAACCCAGTGGTGGTGGATACGCACCTGTATTGGTGTTTCGATGCCAAGGATGTGCAAAAGTCGCCTTACGACATTATCGGAGAGGCTTGGGAGAAGCTTAGAGAGCTCGACGGGCGAGAGGGTTCCGTTCATGACCGTGGCGCTGCACAGCTCGTCGTCGGCGAGTACAGCTGTGTTCTTGCTGAAGAGGCCTGGCAGAAAGGGAATGGTGCCACGAAAGAGGAACTTGTGACCAAATTCGGCAATGCTCAGTCACAGCGATTCCAGCATCGTGCTGGTGGGAGTTTCTTCTGGACTTACAAGATGGACTGGATGCCCGGCGGCGAATGGGGTTTCAAACAGATGACGGACCAAGGAGCCATCCTGCCTCCTCCTTCTCTGACGCTTGCGCAAGAAGATGTCCTGACTCGCGCGGCGAATGCCCAAACACAGTGCAATGGTCGCAAAGGAAATATTTGGGGCACGCATTGCCACTACTGGGACTCCACCCATCCGGGCCATTATGAGCATTGGCGCTTCGAGAAGGGTTTCGAACAAGGCTGGAGTGACGCTCTGGCGTTCTTCAGCTACAAGTCGCAGCATTGTGGATTGAAGGGTGGTGACAAGATCGGAATGCTAGATCTCTGGGTCCTGAAGCGTTTGTGTGAGAGCGGACAAGCCAGACAGCATTTCGCGTGGGAGTGGGAGGTAGGTTTCAGGCAAGGCATCGGCGCGTTTTACGAAGCCGTTGGCGTTTGAAGCGCATCTTGGAAGAGGAGGCAGGCAGTGTAGTAGCGGTTCGTGCGGTGCCACTGCTTGTATGCTGCCAACTGCCCTGGGATCTGAGACCCTGCGATGGTTGTCCTAGAAGATCTGGTGGTGGTGGCGGCCACGGGGTCGTCGGACGGGCTCGAACCTGCAAGGAAGAAGTTTGATCCAAGTGACCTGAGTCGAAGGTGGCTGATCATGTTGAGTGCCGCAGCGGACACAACTCGAGATCGGGATGTGAAGCATGTGGCGAGAGACTACCCTAGACATTGATAGCAGGAAAACCCCACGAAGCAGTTTCAAGTGGCTAAGAAATGGACGAAGAACGATATAACAGTTCGCTCCGGTGGCAGTATCAAAGTGCCGTCGGTGTCGCTGTGTCGCGCTTGTGGCTCGTTTCATCGTGAATGATGTATCCGGTGAGGATTATCCGGTACGACTCGTGGGA
The DNA here is from genome assembly GCA_013365245.1 of Cercospora brassicicola. Taxonomy (NCBI): domain Eukaryota; kingdom Fungi; phylum Ascomycota; class Dothideomycetes; order Mycosphaerellales; family Mycosphaerellaceae; genus Cercospora; species Cercospora brassicicola. The sequence goes on along the minus strand of JAASLH010002850.1, from coordinate 20,452 downwards.
CATGCAACGTCGAGCGTTGTTGAGAGACAGTGTACGTCTGCCAACGTGGGCTGAGACAGCAGACGAGAATAGAGCCGGTTTTATTGCACGTTGTCGGTGCCGTGGTAGACAGAAGACGATGTCGTGAAGGCAGATGGAGGCTCGCGCGCTTACCACTTCGCACCCCTGCACTGCACCGTGAATGAGCGCCAAGTGAAAGTTGTGCTGCGGGTGTATACGGTTGTCGGTATCAGAACTCCTTGCCGGGTGCCTGTGGAAGGGGTTAGCGTGCCAAGGCGGGGATTCTCAGTCCCCCTGCTAATCAATTTGTGTGATAGCGCTATAGTAATTAGTCCTTGTTATAACTTTCTGATTCTAGAGTTAATCTAGTATCTTTTAAGACTATAATTTAACTCTTTTCTAAAGTATTATTATTACTAGTATACTTATTATAGTAACTATTGCTATAGTAGCTCTTAACGATAGTAAGTTATATTATACTACTTAATTCTATAGCTTATTATCGTATCTACTAGCTTTATAAGCGATATAATAAATAGTATAACTATAGTTTAAAATAAGCTAGTTCTAATAGTATTATTATAGACTATACTAAAGACTTTTAGAATCGTTCTAATAGCTATACTAACTACTATTCTATAGCGTTACGAGCTATAGTATATACTTTAAGAGAGGCTAGTAAGATATATATATAGGTTAAAAAGTTAACTAGTATAAAGAAATACTATATTTATTTAATATATATAGAAATATAGAAGTATAGATTTAATAGTAAGAACTTCTATAACGAGTACTTTATTAATAAAACTCGTTATAGACGACTAGTAGTTACTACTATAGAAGCCTATAAAGAGATTATAAGCGCTATTTTTAAAAATCGAAGAACTTATTTACTAAGTACTATAGTAATAAGTTTATAACTTTATATAAATAGCTATACTCTATCTACTATATTAGTTTAGAGACTCCTTTATTTATAAGGATTCTATAAAGTTAAGTATAATATAAAGCCTAGATTAACTAAGAATATATATACTAAGTAGCTAGTATAGTATTTTAAGTACTTATTATAGATACTTAATAACTAGAAAAAAGTTCTATAAATAGATAAAACCTCTATAATTTATAGCCTATAGTATAGTAGCGATTATATTTAGTATTCTACTTATAAAGTTAATAACTCTATCTACTATACTAATTACTTTAAAAAATATTTAGAGTATATATTCTAGATCTATTTCTTATATAACTATAAAGGCTCTTACTATATTTAGATAACTAAAATAGCTATAGAGACTATAGCTACTAAGAAGAATTTAGCTAAAAGAAATAAAATACTAGAAGCTATAGCGTTTAGTTAGTAGTAGAAAAAAGAAAAAATTAAGAAACTATACTATATAGTAGAAAGTCTTAAGTTTAATAGTAAAAGATAGTATAAGTATATTAAATAATAGTTTACTTTTATAAAGAAATAAAGTAAGCTAGTTCGTTTAGCTAAAGCTAGAAGTATTAACTAGTACTATTATAAGAAGTATATTCTTAAACTAAAGTTACTACTATTTATAAAATAGTATAGCTTAATTATCTAAAAAAATAAAGCTCTAATATACTTGTATAAAGCTCTTAATACTATATTTAATCTATAGAAAGTTATCTACTTATTATAGCCTAGAAACTCCTCTAACCTTAATATAATTAAGCTAGTATAGTACTAGATAAAGAGAAAAACCTAGCTCTATTTATAGTTCGAAAATTATAGTAAACTATTTAATATATAAGTTAAAACTTAAATAGAGGAACTACTTTAGTTAATAATCTAGCGCTAGATTAGGCGTATTATATATTATATCTAGGAGATAATTCGTCTTAAAGAAAGTAATAAATATTATAAAAGTTCTAAAAATAAGTAGAATAATAAGCTAGTATATACTATTTTTAATATATAATATATAAAATAAGAAGAGGTAGCTAAAGCTAAGGTAGCTTAAACTCTATCTCGTAAATAGGCTCGGTTAGCTCGAATCGCTACCTTTAAGGCTCGCCTAAGAGCTAATAATACTACGAAGACTATATTAGTAGTATTAAAAAAAATAGAATATATTAAAAGAAACTAGTAGGTAAAGATATATTATAAATAGAAGAAGGTATTAAGAGCGGAAGTATTAGAAGCTAGAATAGAAAGTTAGAATTAGCAAATAATACGTACCTTAGTATATTAATAAACTTCTAATTTACTTTAGAAGTAAGTAATATTCGTAGATAAACTTAAAGAGCTAGAAATAGGTAGATAATTATATAAATAGTTAGTCAAAACACCTTCTCAGAATCAGATAACGTGACAAGCGGCAGTGGCCGCGTGCACGGACACCCGGCAAGGAGTTCTGATACCGACAACCGTAAGTGACCCACGTCGTCACACGCCTGCTGTGCCCGCCCCTCCTAGCGCGTCCCGGAGCTCGCTGCACACTCCATCACATCCATCATAAGCCTGCCCGGCCACTAACGAGTCACCTGCTGCAAACCGCTTTCCTGCACCTTTGACGACGACAACAACAACGACGACCAACGACACCACCCAACGATCACGCCCCCAAACATCCCTTCCGACCAAGCCGAAGCGACCGGTTGGCAGGTGCCAGGTGCACCCCCCTTCCAGCAACGGTCTCCTGCCATCTGTGACAGCCTCACGCAACCGGCTCTTCCCCGTTGACCTGTCCCGACCTCATCCTCGCCTCGAAAGCAGGATTGCCGCCAATTTCACCACTTCGCACACTCGACGAAAACATCGCGACGGCTCGATCTGCGCTGCATACCAAGCCCGTCTGGTCACGACCCTTTGCGACTTGGCCGCGCTCGCTCTGCGGAACCAGTGACTTGGAGACTTCACGATCAGCACCACCACCCTGTCGCGACCATGTCACGGTTCGCCCCAAGTTCGGCATCGACAGCGCGACCTGACGACAACAACGACAATCGATTCAATATGCTGCGATCACGGCGGCAGCAACGCGCCCCTAGCGTATCCAGCTCTAGCTCCTCCTCGACATCGCCCGAGCGCGAAGCAGATGACGATAACGATTCCTTCATGATCCAGGCCAACGATTCACAGTCCTCGCTGGGCGGCGACATGTCACCGGAGCTGTCGCAAACGGAAGCCATGCGGAGGGAGTACGAAGAGCGATGTCGTGTGTCGCCCGTGCATCGCCTGCCCGCAGAGATCTTGATCAGCATATTCTCGCGCCTCACTTCCTCGCGCGACCTGCAGATGTGTATGTTGGTGTGTAAGGAGTGGGCGAAGAACAGCGTTGGGCTATTATGGCATCGACCGGCTATGAATAAATGGCAGAACATCCACAATGTGATCAACTCGATACGAAACAGGAAGCGCTTCTTTGCGTATCAGGACCTGGTCAAGAGACTGAACATGTCAACACTCGGCCACCAAGTCAGCGACGGAACGTTGGTTGGCATGAAGAACTGCAAGCGGATTGAACGCTTGACGTTGACGAACAACTGCAAATTGACTGATATGAGTCTTGTGCCTCTGCTTGATGGAAATCGGAGCCTTCTTGCGCTGGACGTAACTGGTCTGGACCAGCTCACGGATAAGACCATGATGGAAGTTGCGGACAACTGCTTACGACTGCAAGGACTCAACGTGACCGGATGCAAGAAGCTGACAGATGCATCCATCATGGCCATCGCAAAGAACTGCCGTCATCTGAAGCGACTCAAATTCAACAATTGTATTCAGTTGACGGACAAATCGATTGAGACTGTGGCTACCTACTGCGCACACCTCCTGGAGATCGATCTATATGGCTTGCAGAACATGGAGAGCCAGTCTATCACAGCATTGCTTACCCGATGTCCGCAACTGCGTGAGATGCGCCTTGCACACTGTGGCCAGATCAATGACCAAGCATTCCTCGACATCCCGTACGATCCGGATCACCCTACAACGTTTGATTCACTACGCATTCTGGACCTCACGGACTGCGCTGAACTGGGCGACAAAGGTGTCGAGAAGATCATTCAGACTTGTCCTCGCCTGCGAAATCTCATCCTAGCAAAGTGCCGACAGATCACGGATCGCGCGGTATTCGCTATCACCAAATTGGGCAAGAATCTGCACTACATCCATCTGGGACATTGCGCGCGCATCACCGATGCCTCTGTTGAGGCCCTGGCGAAGGCTTGCAATCGCATCCGGTATATTGATTTGGCATGTTGTAGCCAACTTACCGATCAGAGCGTAATGAAATTGGCTGGACTGCCGAAGCTCAAGCGCATTGGATTGGTGAAGTGCGCGGGAATAACGGATCAAAGCATATGGAGCCTGGCGCGAGGGGAAGTGAGGAATGGGAAGACCATCGGCAATTCAAGCGTCTTGGAGCGAGTGCACTTGAGCTACTGCACTCAATTGACACTCGATGTGAGTTTTCTCAATGGAAACTTTGGAGGAATTTATTTGCTAACAAGTTTGGACAGGGAATCCACACGTTGCTCAACTCTTGCCCAAAGCTTACTCACCTCAGCTTGACGGGTGTGCAAGCTTTTCTCAGAGATGAGCTGGTCGTCTTCTGTCGAGATGCCCCTCCCGAGTTCAACGAGCACCAACGCGACGTCTTTTGCGTGTTCTCCGGTACCGGCGTCTCACGGCTCCGACAATATCTCAACGAGCAGAAGTGGGCTCGTGAAGCTCGTGAAGGCCTTGCTGCTCGACAAAACGCACGTCGTGCAGCGGCTGTGGCTGCAGGTGAACATGAGCCGTCCGATGCTGACATGGACGAGAGCATTGTCGATTCGAATGGAAGCACAACGCCTGTGCTGAATGTCGACGTCCAAGGACATCATCAGCCTGGTCACACGCCGATTGTGCCCACTCCTACTCCCAACTGGCCGATGGGGAGCATCCCGGGCCTTGCAGGCGGCAGTCCCTCTCCTCTCAGCCAGAGCGCACCGGCCACAACCACATCTGCTGGACCGACATGGAATGCTGGACATGGCGGCCATCATATTCACAATGCTCCTCCTGGCGTAATCCAAATCCAGCCGTACCAGCAAAATCCTAATCACACGCACCTTGCCGGGATGATGGGCGCTGCTGCACTGGATGAGATTGATGTGGATGGCGATGAGGCTTTTGGGGATGAGAGTGAATTGATGGATCACGATTGATCGCGCGGAGCACTAGACAGTTTCACGTCTGGCAGCTCCCGCTATCCCTCTGTCATCTGACTACGCTCAATTGCATGATTCAGAAAGCAGGGGACACTTCTTCAACACTACGCACGCATGTGTACATTTTGCATTTTTGTTGGTTTTTCGAGCAAGCGCTGTTTTATCTTTTTTGTTTGCCTGGGCTTGCCGCGTTTTCAGCGGGATTGGAGGATGAGCATTATACACCATCATCAATATCATCATCATGAGGGGAAGTGGAACGACAAGGGAAAGACGAGTGGCATGTACGTCGTGTACGAAAGAGAAGAAGAGCGCGAGCCTCTATCGGATCAAATGGATTGACCAATTTTCGCGTAATGGGAAGAAAGGCGAGTCATCAGTAGTAGATAGCACGATCATACGAAGCACTACTGTTACTCCTCCTACTGCTACCAGTTCTGTACTTTCTGCTCGTTCTTCCGGATCCCGTGGTTGTCGCCAAGCTTGATCCATGGTCGCATGCGTTGCCCCGAAAAGGAAGCTGGTTTTATTGAATTTGAATCGAGAACAAACTTCTTTCATTTGAACTTTATTGGAGCTTTGCAATGCTTACACATGCTCAAAACGACGGTGTGCTTCGCGCGATTGGTGAAAAGGTTGTCGCGAGCTAAGGAATGGCCTTGCGGTTCAAGCTCCGGCTTGGTGTTTTAATAACAGTAAGCCTTATTAGCCTTTATTCTTGTGGTGGGCTGAGCACAGGAGGCAGAAGCGCCGGGGGGAAGGCGGATGTGGGAGGGGCGGAAGAAAGCTGTTGAGTTCTGCCTTGAGTGGTTCGATGTTTGAGGGATGCAGATAAAAGTCAGGTTGTCTTTGGAGGTCTGGACTGCTTGGGTAGATTAGATGGAATGAAGAAGGACGAGAAATGTAGCTGCGCTGCTTATCGTTTCTATGTGAGTGCTATTCTTCTGGCTGTATTGTATGTGCACATGGGCTGTTGTCTCCGATAGTCGCGCGCTGTGGTGAAGTAGGTTGAAGTAGAGCTTGCATCCAATCCTCGTACCTGAGCACCTACTTCGAAACCAATAATTGAGTGAACTTGGGCCACAACAACTTGGAAACAGTTTCGCACTTCGGTGGGGTAGGCAGCTGTCCACCAACGGCTTTCTGCGCCTGTTCTTCCGTGATCAAACTCCCCTCCGAGTTTCCTTCCACGTCCGCTCGACTGTCTTCTTTTACGCTCTCATCGGAGCCATGTCGAACAGGTCCATTCGAAGTCGCGGGTGTGATTGGTGTCTCATCAAGTAATTGCTGCCATCTCGCGAGATATGCGCCAGGACCGAAAGGCGTAGAATGTGTTCTCTTGATGACGGAACTTATCCTGGCATTGGAAGCATTGTGTAGTTCGTCAATATATTTCTTCCAGGCGTCGAGTTCAGTTTGGACTGTCTTCTGGTCGTCGGCAGATAGTTTCGAGAATGCAACTTCCAATTCGTCTTGGAGAGCACCCGTAGTCATCTTATCGGGTACGACGGAGTCGCTCGTCGGAGGTTTGTCTTCTTTCCTAAAGTTCGAAGCCGCCATGTGGATGTACTCCCTCCACCATTCGGTCATCTCCTTGCCATTCTTGGCGAATTGGTGCAGGAATTTATGGCAACTGCTCTGGTGACGGTGCAGAAGATCAACAAAGTCTTCCACCGTGGGTGGTTTCTGATCCTGTTTTGTGCTGTCGCTGGGCATACTAATCTTGAGCATATCTGTGAGGAATCGTTCGAAGTCCCAGAGCGTGTCGCTGAGGTTGACAGCCTGGTGAATGTAACGAATCATGGGCGTGTATGCATCTACCGCATCTCTGATCGCGGCAGTGATAATATCCGGGTTTCGTTGGCAGAGTACCTTGACAATTTGTTGTCGATCCCGTATACCCAGCTGTAGTGACAGGTATTCTTGTGCTTTGGCGTGCTGTGCTTCCGACAATTCTGCCGATACTGAGGACAGAGCAAGTATTGTCGCAACAATTGACATGTTCGACGCTTGGCTGCTTTTGCGTGTCTCCTCGTGCTCCGCGCGACCTCGTCCTAACCAGTTCTTGATCTCAGTCAAGACTTCTTTTGGTGGAGCGTCTTTGCTCTTTTCGATCTTCTCTGCACGTTTCTTGAGCTCACGCTTGTCCCAGCCCAGGACTTGGGAGATGATTCTGCATGTGGTTAGGGGGTGCAATATCTAGAAAACTGTCGACCAACTCACTGTTGCATCAGATTCATGCCTTCATCAGCGCCACTACTCAAGCCGATCCAATTTGTGACTGTTGCCACACTGGCTTTGGCTAGCACAATCCTGACAATTCCACTGAGCATTGTTGCGACATTGCCGACCTTCAGAGTCTGTCGTATGATTGTGTATGGGATCAAATTGTGCACGCTCGATAACATTCGCAGCATAGTCGGGCCTTCTGGTGAGAGCACCAATGTGTAGTGCATGATGGACGCAATGCTGTCTGAAGTCAGCATAGAACTTCGTATTCAAGTCTTCTTGCCACCTACTTCACCACCATGAACTCGTGCATGCCCTGCACTAGAGAATCATGTTTCGTCAGGTCGTCCGTCTCAGCGGCCTTATCGAAGAGCTCGTCGACTAAATCGCCATACACTGCCTTCTGAACACAATCTTTCCATGCCTGCAGGACATCGTCTGGGTTCGAAGTGTCATATTTTGCAGACCGCTTGACTTTCTCTTTTGGAAAGCCTCCAAGCACACCCCTCGCAGGATACTCTATCAGGGCCGAGATAGCAGTGGCGAGAGTCTTGCGAATACCCAATATTCCCTTGTCGTAGCTCTCTGATAACTCAGCCTCTGAAAGCTCATCTATCAAGGTGTCGACACGACCTTTCCAGAACTCAGGTGAGACATCTCGCAGGCCAGGTAGCTTGAGCAGGAACTTGGACACTAGGGTCTGCAGGATAGGCGATTGAGGGGAAGTGACACTATCCTGGAATGGTGGTCCGTAGTTGTGGATAGCTCCGGGATATTTGAAGTCCTCGATTTCTTTGTATACTTGTTGGTGCGTCAATACGTCGAAGAGGGCCTTTGCCTGTTCAGGCGATAGTTTTCCGGTGGTCTGTGATGCCGCCATGTTTGCTATCGGTTATGCAGCATCGTTAGGTGTACATAGGTCAGTGGCGTGTGCACGACTGTAGATACGAAGATTATCTGACAGCCTGCTGAAGTCTCGATGACGTTTGTGGGGGCCTTCCGAAACAAGGAAAGGAGGATACAGACGAAAAGAGTAGCTTCTCTCCTGCCCTCACCTCACCAGCTCTACGCACCTGACAAGCGGAAGCGTGGCATGTGCGGTCTCGTGCACAAGTCATCGCGGCTGCTCGGTGCTTCAGGGATGGCCCTGGTATTCCCAACCGGCTCCGGATGTGAGGCTGACGGAGCGGCGGCAGGCGGACGATCACGACAAAATACCATTACGGTCCACATACCCTTTTGAGTAGTCGCAATGAGATGCAGGTCGGTGGCACTGTAGTAGCTGGAGCGCCTACGCGATACAATTGCGACATTGTCTAGAATGCTGTGCCGCCCCTTCGCGTTCTCGTCCACCCCACATCTCCACGCTGCCCGCTCGGGCGGGAGATTGCGGCGTGACACAAATTCAGTACTTACACCAACCACTTCAGCAGTACTTTTGAACATTCCCCAAAACCAGCAAAGCAAAGATGGGTGAAGTTTCCGGTGCTGAAGGGCGCAAATTGCTCGATCCGAGCGAGCTCGGCACGAAGGAATAGTAAGTGGAAAGAAGACATTGCCTCGCGCCGCGACTTCCCTCAATCCTTCGATCGCCACCAGATGCTGATCGATCTGCAACAGCTGGGAGAACTGCTACACGCGCGAACTTAAGAACCACACCGAAGACCCCGAAGACGAAGGAATCAACTGGTTCGAAGAGTCCAACGCAGAAGATGTCGTCCTCAAGCTCCTCTCAACCTACGACCTCACCTCAGGCGGCTCTCTCGATCGCGAAGAAACGCGTTTTCTGGACCTAGGCACCGGAAACGGCCACATGCTCTTTGCGCTCCGCGAAGACGAGAATGATTGTGGTGAGCGCTGGATTGGAGAGATGTGGGGAGTGGACTACTCGCCTACGAGTATCCGGCTCGCGGAGCAAATCAACGAGCAGAAGAAAGGGGAGTTGGAGAGCGAGGACGATGAACAGGGGTATGGGAAAGTGGAATTCAAGCAGTGGGATTTGTTGACTGAGGACCCGGAGGAGGAGTGGTTGAGGGACGGGTTTGATGTTGTGCTGGATAAGGGAACTTTCGATGCCATTTCACTGATGCCGAGGACGGATGGGCATCCGCATCCCTGTGAGGTCTACAGGGAACGGGTGGAGAAGCTGATCAAGCCGGGCGATTATCTGTTCGTCACGTCGTGTAACTGGACGAAGGAGGAGCTGATTTCGTGGCTGGTTACGGATGACAGTGGTTTGCGGTATCACGATGAGGCGAAGTATCCTACATTCCAATTCGGTGGCAGAACAGGGCAGAGTGTGGTTACGGTTGTTTTCAAGCGGGATGGCTTACTTTCAGGCATTATGCGCACTGACACTGCAGCGGTCGATCACTCAGCATCGGGGTCAGAGTAGTCTTCTGGCTATCGCTACGAGATTTCTGCTGGATTGCAGCAAAATGATCTGCGCTCAGAGCAACAGGAGTAACTCATGGCGCTTCCGCAAGCCGAACGCTTCACAACTTGTCCGGGAGGACGAGCGGGTGTGTTTCTATTGGATGTATTTCTTCAAGCCTCGAAGACGCTCCTTCGCCTGCTCGAGGACATCATCGTTCTTGCACACCGCGAACCGTAACCAATCCTCCACGATATGAGCGTTCGCATCAGTAAAGAACTCAGTCGGCGGAATAGCCGCTACTCCAAGCTCTTTGATGAGGAACCAGCAGAGTTTGAAATCTCGAGGGCGGTTCGCAACATGCGGCGGGAAGTCGTAATCTTCGGGCAGCTTAACCTTGCTAAGGTTGACCAGCACAAAGTATCCTCCTTCTGGATCAGAATATGGCAAATCAAGCTCTTTGAAGACTTCCGTCAAGCGATCCACTTTGCTCTTCATTTCTTTCTTGCTCTCTTCCCAGAAATTGTGCTCGTTTGCTTGCTCAAATGCTGCAGCTGTGGCTTCCTGCAGCGGACTGACACTACTGTAGCAGATTCGGGTATGTGCTGCCGATACGTATTTGATCAAATGCTCTGGTCCAATGAGGTAGCCCACTCGCCACCCTGTCGCGTAGAAGAGCTTGCCTGCTGAGCCGACAGTCAAAGTCAACTTGGCGATTTCCGGCGAAAGCGTGGCCATCCGAGTGAAGGGCACGTAGTATAGCGCATCATACACTTCATCAGACAGAATGATGATGTTGTGCTTCACGCAAATATCCCCAATAGCCTGCAACTCTTCCTTACTGAAGACCTTACCGATTGGATTGTGTGGAGTGTTGATAACCACCATTCTCGTTCGATCCGTGATCGCTGCTTCAAATTCCTTGATGTCCAACGTCCACTCTCCCGCACTCGTGCTCTTTGTAGCGCCGTCCTTTGGTGGATGTAGAGGCACATAGACAACCTTTCCACCTGGCATCTCAATGTTGGAGATATATTGATCGAAGTAAGGCTCGAAAACAATCGCTTCGTCCCCAGGTTCGAGAAAACCCATGAAGGCCGACAGCATGCCCTCGTTTGCTCCAGTCGTGATTGTCACTTCTTTCATTGGATCCAGTTGACGTCCAAAGTAGGGCGAGTAGGCGTCGGCGATTGCTTTTCGTAGTCGTGGTCGTCCTGCGGTAGGAGAGTACTGATTGCATTCGACCTTGTCCAATGCTTCCTTCGCAGCATCGAGACAGAACTTGGGAGGATTGTACCCGAAGAAGCCTTGTCCCATGTTGACGACCGGCTTTTCGGATTGTCCTGCCGCCTCGTTGACGATACTCCAGACATCCTGCCTCGTGCCCGCAACGCGACTCGCGGGCTTGAAAGGATCGCCTTTGACCATGGCTGTTGCTGCGAATGTGCGAGAGTGGGGTAGGAGTTGGGGTCGGGATAGCGATCTGGTGAGACTCTCAGTCAGGTGGCGAGCAGGAGTAGAGCGCGAGAATTTCGAAAGTGCCTGCTGCATTGTCAACAACAGCAACGAGAGTCATCTTTCCAACAGCTTTGGAGCTGTCGCCGAGATCGCATTGGCCGTCTGACGTGCTTCGTTCGGGATATGAGCCAAGGCTCGGTCCGTAGCTCTTCCTCGATCTTGCCTTCCTCATCAACGATCGTCATGCACGTCTACAATGTAAAGCATATTGCTTCTCTTGATGTTCATCAATGGCACTTGACCATCGGCATTAGAACTACTTGCGCCTAATGGAGTGTGAGCCATGAGGATGAGCGAGCATGCGGGGAACGACACACAGACCATCCCCACGCTGGTCTCACAGACGCTGTGACTCTGCGAAATGTCTCATCCCTTCTCTTCGGGCGTATCTTCGCCTTGATGCTCAGCACCAATCGTGACTCTGTCACCAAGTCCTATCTCCGAGGCACCCGCAGCCACCAGATAAAGTACCCGCCTGGCTAGAATCTACTAATCGGCTTCGCTGCCCATGACGAAGTAAGCACAGAATACTAACGTGACGTACTGCAACTTGTATGGCAAAGTCGTAATCGTGCTCTGTGCTCTCTGCCAGGTCCCCTTTTATACCTTAGGCGGCCAGCCGGCGTGCACGGCACTTCCTCCCTTCCTTCACAGTACTTGCCAGGAGGAAGAACACACAACTGCCACAAAGCGAACCGAGTCACCGTATTTCAAACGAAATCAAGGCCCACTTAAAAATGGCAGATCGAAATGCTTATACACCACGAACGTCGGCACTTTCGCCCTTCTTGAATCTGCCGGGCGAGTTGCGCAACATGATTTACGACACCATAGCCTCAGATACCGAACAACTAGTCATCCGAAACGGAAAAATCGTCGACCACCCTCTAGCACAAGTCAACACACAAATCCGAGCAGAATTCGGCCCAATATTTCTCGGGACTTTCTCATCCTCGCCCAACAGTAATCCGTCAATAAAGCGCTTCGCTCCCGACAAAATTATTTGGCAACTCCAAAACTTCAATTTCGCCGAATCAATACAAGTTCTCGAACGCTGCCTCGTAACCCCAACCACAAAATTCGCTATCCAAGTCCGGGTAACCAAACAATTACATCGAGATGACTGGAAGAAACTATGGCCATGGGTGCAATTCTGCGATACATTGATGCCGAAAGCGGAGTTCCAAGGGAAGACTTTGGCCACGAAATATGAGGTGGAGCTGGAATGTAAGGCTTGTAACCCGTACGCAGCGAGCCATGAATTGTATGTGGAAACTTTGCCGTATATTTTGAAAGGGGCTGGAGGGCCTCATGGGATGTTTTCGGGATATGAGGAGATTGCGAAGATTCGATATGCGTTGAAAGATGCGGGGAGTAGTATGGCTTAATGGGAATTTTCAGCTTGCCTGGTTTGACAGGACGAGCGAGGTTCAGCCATGGGTGGCACGCCTGCAACGATTGTCGTTACGATCGCGACGGTGGAGGGCGAGAACCGATCAGAATTGGATGGAAAACACATAATATGGGAGTCAAGCGGCCGGAAAACAGCACGCCCCGCAAGAACTGGCAGAATTCGTTCGAGAGATCACCAGGAAGTCTGCTACGAGCGTGACTTGATCAGAATGTAGCCAAGTGAATGCGAAACATGCCCAGGTAACAGCTCAGCGGCTCAATTTGCTGCGAGGCTCCGCCGATATCACAGAAACATAACCTTAACTTAATGAAACTCCTGTAAGAAACTCTCACGTCAAATTTGGAAATGCAGAGAAGATGTGTTCGGATTGGTACATGGTAGCATAGCTATGCGTCCGCTATGAGACGTACAAGATGTACGCAGACCACTCTCCAACATACATACTCTCCTCTAAAGCCGGTCCAGATCGAAAGACCTGCTGCCGACCTGTCACTCATCAAGATACGGTCAGAGCACTGATAGCGCCATTGCTCAACACCTCGAAGGTCAGGCCTGGGAAGTTATGCAGCTTGCTGTTATCAATGAAGCTCTCACTTCCAATTCCTTCCACCAATTCCGTATCGGTATCGGGCAAGAAGAAACTACTATCACTCGGTGAACCGCCCCATGTCCGGTTGATGACTTTGCCTCTTCCCATCTCCGATTCGGGCCAGATACCTCGAAATGCTTGCATGAGATCCGGCTGAATTTCTTCAAATGTGTGCTCGGATGTGAGAACGCTGCTTGCTCCTCGAAGCGATAATTGCCACCGTAATCTTCGATGCCGGTTAAAGGCATATGAGCCGGGAATGTTGCCGTGCATGACGACCTTCAGAACTACCAGGTGTGGACTTGACGACAGTGGTGTTCGTGGCAAGTGCGACAGCTCCTCCGGGAATGAGACTTCGTCATTGTAAGGTCCCACCAGAATGTCCACACCGTGTCTGAAGTAGCTCCAAAAGGTCTCTCGCCCAGCTCGCTCTGCTGCATCGTCCTCGGTATCGCCTGAGTCGAAGTCTGTGTCGTACGTGTCAGTGCCAGTCGAAGAATAGCTGGATGGAGGAGTTGGATGCGCTCTTCCATTTGTTCGCGATGTACTGCGTGGCCTCGGGTGTGCAGACGTTTCGATCGCCGGTTGCATATCCCGCTTATGATAACCGTCTGGTGGACCAAGTTCAGTGAGAAGGTCTTGCGGTGTTGTGCGGCCCAACGTGATGTCGAAAGAAGACGCCGGAGCACGTCTTAGCAGCTCGATCTTTCCAGCACCACTAATGACAGCAGCTTCAACCTCGGCAGGCAACATGTCGCGTGGTTGGGAGACGATGGCACTTGTTCGTGGCCCCTCAGGCGGCTTCACAAACAGCGTCTCCCGTGCTTCAGGCCAGCTGTTGCCCTCAAACACAGCCATGAAGGTTGCAGATGAGGCAGCATGCGAGCCAAGTAGAGACACATGATCCTTATCTGGCGCCCATGCGGAGTGCTGCAGCGGAAAGGTAAAGGCAACACCTGGCCACGAGAGAGTATATGTCCCAGCTTTGCCGGTCCTGGGTGGTAGATATTCACCCGGATACGAAGCGCCAAAGAGCTGGTAGATTCGCTTGAAGGTAGCCGTCGAGCCTTCTCTCACCAGTTCACTGCCCTTGTAAGCCACTCTTGCTTTGTCAAAATCCATGACCTCGATCAAGCGTAAACGCTGGTCGCAGCCGTCAAACCGAAGACGAAGGCCATTCTCAGGCAGAGAAACCACGATCGGGGTAAGGAGAGGTGCCAATTGAGAGAAAGACAGGTCGATCTTGGGGTAGCGCGTAATGTCGTCTTTGAGCGTGGTGAGGACCTCGTGGAGAGCGGAGCCGAGAGCCATGAAGCCCAGGCTATGCCCAGGCACAACGGAGATGGTGTCGCCCGCCATCTTTGCAGACGTCTACGGTGAGAAGTGAGGTCTATGCTGGCTGGCGGGTAAAGGGTCGTCGGAGCAGTGAAAGGCGGTCATGCTGTTGCGACCACATGCCTGCGGCGGGACCCAGGTCATGTGGAAGCCATGGCGGGCAGCGTCGATCGGCGTGGTGGAGGAGTTGCAGGATGAAGTGGCACTTTCAATTCAGCTCACTGATGCTTCTGCTTCAGTATCCAAGACCCCAGCAGTCTGTCAACAGTATGGTTGAGAGAAAGGACACGCTGGTGGTGGAGGTGCCTGGACGAGCTCGTGCAGCATCGCGAGGGCGATGACGCAGCGCGGCTTAACGAAGTGCCGACGCAGGGACAGCCGGTCGGTCGGAGCTTCCTCGAGGTAAATAAACAAACCAGGATGGGCTGCATATGCGCCTGTCACACCCAAGCCCGTTATCAGTCGCCATATCAACACACACAGCAGCGCCAGCAATGGCATCTTTTGGCTCTGGCAGAGGGGCGAGCCAGACGCGCAAAGTGCCCACCATGCGCCCAGGACTCGGCCGCCCGGGCGTGAACCGAGCTGCGACAGCGACACCCATCATGAACGGCCGGATATCGCCAGCAGAGAGTATCGCGTCGTCGCGGAATAGGACTCCAAAACGAAAAGCGCCTGCTGGACCTGAACCCGAATCTGGAGAAGAGACGAACATCAATGTGGTGGTACGGTGTCGAGGGAGGAATGACAGGGAAGTCAAGGAGAACAGCGGCGTCGTGGTATCGACCGATGGCATCAAGGGCAAGAAGGTGGAATTGTCGATGGGACCAAGCGCGTTGAGCAATAAGGCATACCAGTTTGACAAGGTGTTTTCGCCCGCCTCTGACCAGGGCATGGTGTTTGAGGAAGTGGTAGCTCCCATTCTGGACGAAGTGCTGAATGGCTTCAATTGCACAATTTTCGCATATGGACAGACTGGCACAGGGAAAACATATACCATGTCAGGCGACATCAGCGACACTCTCCCAATACCTGAAGCAGCCGGTATCATTCCACGAGTACTGCATACACTATTCGCGAAACTGGGCGATGAATCGGAGAAGATTGAGCATAGCGTGAAATGCTCATTCATTGAACTATACAACGAGGAACTGCGCGATCTGCTTGCAGCCGATGACCACACGAAGCTGAAAATTTTCGACGAAGCCAACAAGAATGGGAGGACTACAACCATGGTACAAGGCATGGAGGAGACTCACATCAAGACTGCCTCGAAAGGCATCAAATTGCTACGAGATGGTAGCCACAAGAGACAAGTCGCAGCGACAAAGTGCAACGATTTGTCGTCCCGATCTCACACCGTGTTTACAATCACAGTATATCAGAAGCGCACGTCCGACACTGGAGAAGACTTCGTGTGCTCTGGAAAGCTGAATCTCGTGGACTTGGCTGGATCTGAGAACATTCAGCGCTCTGGTGCAGAAAACAAACGTGCAGCCGAGGCTGGCTTGATCAACAAGTCTCTGCTCACATTGGGGCGTGTCATCAACGCGCTGGTCGACAAGAGCAGCCATATTCCATACCGAGAGTCGAAGCTCACGCGTCTACTGCAGGATTCGCTCGGTGGCAAGACCAAGACTTGCATTATTGCGACCTTGTCTCCGGCAAAGAGCAACCTCGAAGAGACGATCAGCACTCTGGACTATGCCTTCCGCGCAAAGAATATTCGCAACAAACCACAAGTCAACCAGATGATGTCGAAGAAGACGCTGCTTAGGGAGTGGACTTCCGAGATCGAGAAGCTGAAGTCGGAACTCATAGCCACAAGACAGCGAAACGGTGTGTACCTCACCGCCGAAGCTTACGAGGATATTACAACCGAGTCGGAGTCGCGGAGAATCTTAAGCGAAGAGCAACGCGACAGAATCGAGACTATGGAAGTGAATCTGCGCAATAAAGTCAATGAGTTGTTCTTACTCACCAGCAACTTCCAAACTTTGAAGAAGAGTAATGAGGAGACCAAAACAATTCTGGACAGCACCAAGGGCGTGCTCGCTAAGACTGAGCTCGTACTGCAGCACACAAAGACCGTTCTGGCTGAAGAGGAGATGCTCCGAAAAGCCCACGAGGAGACCGAGGAGAAGTTGGCTGAGGTTGGGGGAGATCTTTTGGGAACACTGGAGACCACCACGAACCATGTCGATAAGCTGCACTCAAAACTTCGAAGACGGTCTGATCTCCAGGATGTGAATCGAACCCGATGGGCAGACTCCCAAGGCCAGGTGTCGACTGCAACGATGAGCATCGAAGAGCGCATTGAGGCACATCGCGCGCAGCAGGAGTGTCTGATCGCTGCATTATCTGGCCGGATGCAGTCGTTCGTATCTGACGAAATGCAAGAGTTGAAATCGTCAAAGGAGTTCTTGCAACGGAAGGCTGCTGCTTTTGAGGCGTCACAAGCAGAGGTGGACGCCCAGACAAGCAAGTCGCGAGATGACATGAACGAAGTGTTGCACGAAATTGGCACACTTCGTGAGGACGTGAAAGACAAGGTCGGTGCAGGGTTGAACGACATGTCCTCTGCTGCACAACGCATTAGCGAAGGTATCGCTACCGAACTGGACGCCTTTCATTGCCAGTTGCAGGACTCTTATGTGACACTCGGACGAGACTTCAAGACGTTGTTTGACGACCTCATCCGTCGTATGAACGAGCAGCAGGCAGAAGCTCAACGCTTACGTCAAGAAATACTAGAGGCGAATGCAAGTTTTGTCGAGGCCAGTCATTCTTCGCAAGATCATCTCAGGCAAGCTGTAGAAAAAGAGCGTGAGGTTGCGGCCAAAGAGCGCGAGGCTTTACTGACGCAAATTGGTTCGCTGATCAACAACTCTGCCGCAGCACAAGAGTCGCGAATGGCTGGGTACCTGGAGAGTGCTAACAAGCGCATCAAGACATCCGCCGACGAATATGCTGTCGTGCAGCAGACTTATGGCAATGGCATGGATTCTTGGAGTAGAAGTGGCGAAGAGCTGATCAATACATCTGTCCAAGCCCGAGAGACAATTAAGACCAAACTCCAAGCGGATTGGAACAATGCAAACGAGAATACGATCAAGATCACCGAGACTACGAAAGCAGTCCATGGCGAGACTGTTCGGATCGTAAATGGACAAATGGCTCAAATGGACAATCAGCTTGTTGCTTTGGACGAAATTGTGTCAAGAGTTCGTGCACAGAATGAGGAGCATCACGATGCCCACACAGCCAGCTTGGGACAACTTGCGAGCAACGTCCAAGAAAGCTATCGCAACATCGGCGAGCACTTCGAGACCTCCTACAATCGAACCCAAGCACTCGATATCGATATGCAGGATCGCGCCGAAGTTCTCGTTCAGACACTTCCTACACTGGCTGAAGACGGAGAAGTGCGACAAGCGCTTCGCAGTCTTCGCGAGGAGAACAGCTCTGTTCAGCTAGCAGAGTACTCAATCACCGGCGAGACTCCTGCTCGGGTGCAGTACATGTACCCAACTACTCTCCCTCGCACAGAGAGCCACGAAACTCTGCTCAACCGAATGCGCGGCATAGTGCCTCGGGATCCTCTCGCTTCGCTTCCGAAGTCGCCTAACAAGCGCTTTTCGCCATCGAAGATAAGAAACAGTCCTTCTAAGAGCAGTCCAAGCAAGCCCCAAGCTAGTCCAACAAAGATGACCAACGTCTTCACCGACACTCCACCAGTCCTTACTGCTCCTGGCTCGGCACCTACTTCTCGACCTCAGACTGCAAGTTCGCTAAGTAGTGTGGCAAGTCTTCGAGAGCTAGATGCTAACGCACTAGCAAACACAGGATCAGCAACAGCAACTTTCACCATTAGCGAAGAGGGTGCTGATGAGGAGGAAGACATCGTTGGGGATGCTTGCAAGGTGCCCGAGCCAAGACTGAAGAGACACAAGACTGACAGCATTGTGCATCAACAGAGCGATAGCAAGTTGCCAACCAAGCGTAGTGCGCGGATGACAGTTGCTGGAGGGGCGTTGGGGGTCGCGGAGAAGGAGAAAGAGAATTTGAAGCTGAGCGCCAGCGTTGGCCCGCTTGGGAGGCGACTGAGGAGTCGTGGGAGCGATTGAGTATGTGATCAGCTGTACAGTGAAGATGTGCTGTTGTACAGAATGCCAGCGTAGTATTTAATGTTGTCAGCGGAGAAGTGTCTCGCGGCATTGAACAAAAGCTGCCGTATGCATTGCAGCAGAGATTTTACGATCATCGCCTCCCTCATCATTACTTGTGGATGCAAAGTGATGAACTGTACGACGTGCTGCCCTCTTTGAGTAGTCTATAAGGTGAAACAAGGCAAGTAGCAGCACAAGCAATAATGTTTGTGGAGCCGAATTGGAATAAGATTAGGGCCCCCATGGCGAAAGGTCAGGCCATTTCTTCTCCTCATCCAGGGTCCACCCCATGCCCACACCGATGCCAGAACCATTGGTGTTTGTCCAATCAGTCGGACTCTTCGCCTGAAGCAACCCTCGACCACTACGAACTCGTACGTTTGTCACTTGCTCAGAAAAGTGAGGTGGTGTAGCGCAGCAGGAACTCCGCACACCCTGTGGCCAGAACGACACGGACTTGACGATCCAGCTGCGTTCCTACCTTATCCCGTCTAGCAACAGCGAGAAACCCCAAACCACTTCCGACCAACTTCTTCTCGGTCAACACAACACACAACACAATCGCCCAACATGCCTTCCGCCAAAACCGTCGCGTACTATCTCTTCCACCTCCAAGAACTCCGCGCCATCATTCAATGGAAAACCTGGCACAACCCCGTCCACGAACGCGATGAGTCCAAGGAGTCCGCCAACCTCAAAGAATGCTTTCGTTTTCTCAACCTCACCTCCCGCTCCTTCGCCGCTGTGATCCAAGAGCTGCACCCCGAACTCCTTGTTCCCGTCTGCCTCTTCTACCTCATCCTCCGCGGTCTCGACACCATCGAAGACGATATGACAATCCCCATTGAGCGCAAAGAACCTCTGCTCAGGAAGTTTGACGAATTTATTGAGGACGAAGCGTGGACATTTGATGGCAATGGACCGAATGAGAAGGACAGGGAGCTTTTGGTCAAATTCGATGTCGTGGCTAAGGAGTTCAATAAGCAAAAGACGGAGTACAAGGCCATCATCAAGGATATCACCAAGAAGATGGGAAACGGCATGGCAGATTATGCGAAGAACGCTGATCACAATGCGAATGGAGTGAAGACGATCAAGGACTACGAGCTCTACTGCCACTACGTTGCGGGACTGGTGGGAGAGGGTTTGACGAGATTGTTCGTAGAAGCGAAACTCGCGAACCCAGTGCTGTTGCAGCGACCCGAGCTGATGGAAAGCATGGGACAATTTCTCCAGCAGACGAACATCATCCGTGATATTCGAGAGGATCACGAGGATAAGAGATATTTCTGGCCCAAGGAGGTCTGGTCGAAACACGTGGAGAAGTTTTCGGATCTGTTCGAACCGCAAAATCGTGAGAAGGCCTTGGCCTGTAGTAGTGAGATGGTGTTGTTGGCGCTGAAGAGGGCGGATGAGTGCTTGTTCTACATGGCTGGAGTCAAGGAGCAGAGTGTGTTCAACTTCGTTGCGATCCCCCAGACCATGGCCATTGCAACGCTGGAGCTGTGTTTCCAGAACCCGGATATCTTCGAGAGAAACGTGAAGATCACGAAAGGTTCGGCGTGTGAGTTGATGATGCAGAGCACACAAAATCTGCAATTGGTCTGCGAGGTCTTCCGACGATTTGCGAGGAAAATCCA
>JAASLH010002847.1:0-13533 GCA_013365245.1 Cercospora brassicicola | reverse complement strand
GACGCTCCTGCCCTAGAGAGTTCCTCGTCGCAAAGCCCCATCGGTCGCCCCGAAAAATGATTGACATTCTGCTTCTGAGATTTGCGAGTACAAGGACGATATTGCAGTTGTATATTAGCGTATTTGTATTCAGAATTGGGCATGGAAAGTTGAAAACCGTGCTCATCAATGACTTGGACGCTTTGAAGATATTCGTTTGGTGTTTCTTCAAGTGCCTCTCATCGCAGCGAGGCACCAATTTCAGCACGGTTCCCAGTATGCGTAGACTTTGACTTCGGTGGCCAGTACTGTCCTCGCTTCGACTCTGCAAATTCCACAGCTTTCAACACATCCCGTCTCGACCAGGGCCTCAAACCCATCTTTCGAATAAATCTGCCAGAATTTCCATATTCCTTTTCAATCCAATCAAGTTCAATGCAATGGAAATGCCAGTCAGCTGAATGAGCCCAGTGATCATCGTCCGAGTGCAGATCACTCCAAGGGTCGGCAGCCGTGCCCAGGATCCTGTGATAGTAGTCGGCATCGGAGGAGTCCTCCGAGTCCTCGCATTGCTTGGAATCCTCGGCCACCAACTGCTTCAAGATCTCCCGACCTTCAGCACGCTGCTCGGGAACGTCGATTTTCAGGCCATGTAGGACTAGGAACTTCCATTCACTCTTGTAATGCCTCTTGACGCAGGCCTTTTCTTTCGGAGTGAGCTCAGGCAGGGCTGGAGCTTTTGGCGCGAGCCACTTCGCGCGTTCTTTGTCGCTCCACTGCATCTTCAACGGGCACAAGTTCTTCTTCAAACTGGTCTCTGTGGCGGTCATGCCAACTAGTCGCAGACGTGGTCGCATTGGACGATCCAAGATCATAGCCTTGCTGCCAGTTTTCCTGTCGCGAAGCCAAGATTTCTGCTTCGATGTGCCTTTCTCTCTGCTATAGCTTTTGGGAATCGGCTCTCCAAGGACGTTGCAGATCATGTTTGGTATAGACAGGACATTCTTGATAACCAGTTTCTTGTGTGACTTGGGACCCGTGCGATCCTCTCGGACTACAACATCTAGCTCGACATCGCCAATACCGCGAACCCCGTATGTGCACGGTTCGTCCCCAGAACAGTCGCAGCCAGTGTTATCGATGCAAGACTTGATCTTTGTAAGTGCTGTGGACCACTTCCGGTGATTTGCGATATGCACATTGGATCCGCGACACCAAATCCAGTCAGTATGATATTCTGGCCCAGATGGCGCCATATTTCTTTCGCTAGTGGCGAGGGCTTGACGGGATCTTCCTCGGTTTTGCTTTGCCTTGTTGGTGCTGATAGTGTTGGAAGGAAAGATAGCAGATGATGTGAAAACTGGAGAAAGAACTTAAAGATGTCATATGTGGGCTCATACCATTAATGGAGGTCCGCTATGACAACCCTGAATGACGAGTCGGAGAAGTGGCTTGGCATCATAAACCTTTCCGACTGATCCTGGTATCGCTGTGCACGCTCAGCCAATCGTGAGGCTTCTGGCAGGATCAGTCTGAGAAATGGCAGGGCAAGAACATACAGTGAATCTTCGATCAGATTTCATGTACCCATGCCCCAAAACACTTCCACATACCTCTGATAAGCGCTACTCTCAGCATCCTTCCTGCACCACCTTCGAATTGGCAACGAACGCCTGATGAAAGTACCATGAGATCGTTCAAGCCTGGGCATGCAGAGCCATACAATGCAGAGGTATTATCATCCAGTACTCTTGAGGCTCGATGCAAATAGACTGTTAACGAATGAAGTAGCAAACGATGGCCCTTTGTCAACCTTCTTCCAAATCTTCGGTAAAGGTCCGTCTTTCCCATAAATCGGATCTAGTCCAAGGTATCAGCACAGCACATACCTCGATGACTACAACGCGACATAGCATACCATAATCCGGCACAGCTATCTTCCTCGCAGCCTCTTTTTTCTCCCCGGTCTCTTGCTTGTCCGCCTTGCAGAAATTGTTATCCCAATGCGGAGCACCCTATACCAGTGATTATCAACAAGCAATTCCACGACAGTGAAGAAGCGTACCATACTTCAGGGTAAAACCCAGCATACTCATAATCCTCACTACTCTCTACATTCCGATGTGCAACGCCCGCAGCATGAACAGCAACATCCCCGGCCTTCATATCGAACGTGATACCTTTGCTTTCGTCATCGAGAGGGCCGATGCCATACACGCTGTCCAAACAGAAGAATGTCAGCAGAAATTCGAAGGCTTGCTTTTCCAGACTAGAGTTGGCTGAGAAGGAAATTTACTATCATCTAGCGTCAGCCCAATCACCAGACAATCAACATTCTCAAAGTAGACCGCGACTCACCCATCTCGTCCAGCCCCTCGTTGCAGCATAAGCCTCATGCGTATTCGAATGGAAATGCGCAGTAGGATAATGCTTGAACACTCCACCCTTCTGCCAATAATTCTTTTCCAAAGCCTTCTCTACAGCATCAATACTGAGATCATCAGGTAAGACATTTCGATAAACTAAAACAGGAAATTTCGAGTTCGGGCAATGTGGCGTGGGCTGTGTCCAGTAGAGTTCGGGATCGGGGTATGTAGGCATGACTTCGCGGCGATGGCGGCGAACAGTTGGTGACGGACGATGGTAGGTATGTTTGTAGAAGACTGATATGATGTGAGAAAGATAAAGGTGTTCTGTGTTCTGTATGCGCAAGAGATGACGTTGGTCATCATGTGGCGAAGCTCGTCTATTCCAGCTTCCCCGCCTCGAAAGGGTAGTTTATGCTCGGCACGTGCCGAGAGGTACTTTCTGCTCTCATGTACTGAAGGAAGAGGCTGTGTATGAGGTGTTGTCAAGATCTGGCGAGGTTCCAAGACTCCACGCCCTGGTCGTTTGTATAGCCGAGACGTCTTATCGGATCCGAAAATCTGCGCATGATCAACGGCCTCTCTCAGGTTTCTTACCATGACCCATTCCTAGAACCATTGAGCGCTGGCAGGAATAGTGGCCAGGAAGAGGTCGGGAATATGCCTTAGCTCATATCATACCTACCATCTACGCCTCATAGTAAATCTATTCAGTCAGCTCATGATCAATGCCACCCTTTCTTCTCATCACCACCACCTAGCAAAGGATCCTCGACTTGCGCCGGAGGAGCATACGTCGGCCTCGGCGCCGTGACAGGTCCAGCGCCCTGTGCAATAGCGTCTTCGTAGCTCGGAGGCGGCGCATCATCATAATTCGGCGCAGCACTACTACTCCCAGCATGAGGTTGCCCAGGCCAGGGTGCAGAGCCATAGTGTTCGATCGGAGTCGGGGGAATTTGATTCGAACCAAAATCGGAATCCATTCGCCCTTCGTTCTGCATTTTCTGATGCAAACCATTGGCATTCGATGTCCGTCGAGGTGGAAGACCAGCTTTCGCGTCTTCCATCCGCGCGATGACCTCAGCCGGCGGTGCTATGCCGGAGAATATCTGGCAGTCCATCCGAAGCGGGAGGATAATCTGTTGAGGCTGTAGAACGAGAAAGTGTTAGCAAAACCATGAGAAACAGCAAAGTAGTGATAGAAAGGGAAGATCTCTTCACGCAGTCTCACCACTCTTCGCCATTGGCCAATGCGTACCTTGGCGTCTCGATCACCATAGCTGAGACCTATCCGAATGTCGAGTTGGTATGTGCGTTCAATGTTGCAAGTTTCGAAATTGGGCGCAACAGTATTCGGTAATACATGTGAAGGCCCTCTCCATAATCGGTCGTCCACGACTGTTTCGGTGTCGACTGGATCGGAAGGTCGACCTAGCAATACATTCATATTGCTGGTTGAGCAGATTATCCAGCTGTTGGTTTCTGTCCGGAACACATCTTGTGCGCGAATCTTTGTATGTCCGATGAGTGATATTTGTAATGAGTTCATAAAGACCTCGTCGCCGAACTCACTCAACTTTTTGAAGATCAGCCGGAGCGGTAGATCCTGATTACAAGTAATAATCGGAGGTTCCGGCAGCCGCGCGTCGATGCTAACAAAAGGAGAGTTGCTGCCGACGACCGGTGAGCTCGGCGTGCTACCAGCCTTCTTCCCAAACATGCCCTTCATCTTATCCCCGACTGATGGACTTGAAGGTGCCTCGAACCCGTCGAAGCGGTGCTTTTGCCGTGCGAAGCATTCAGCTCCGGTGATGGGAGGCCGAGGATTCTCGATTGGAAAGAAGTTGAAAGGTGCTTGAGTTCTGGCGTTCTCCTTGAGGAAGCCATGTCGACCAACTGTGCATTTGACGTAGTATCTGATCTCGGCCTCGCCGGGAAATCCACTCAGTGTAGGCGGTAGTGTCTTCTTGACATGTCGAGGTGCAGGTCTAGCGAACTCCATGCCGACTATGACTGGTTGCTGCGGTCCATTCGCTAGGCAGTCATTGTTGAAAGGTAGCTGTCCCAATCAGTGCAAGTCGCCACTCCTCAGATTATCCTCCATACCTTAAAAGAAAACGGATAAACATGCTCCCCCGGCGGGAGTGCATACGCTGTCTTCCCACTCGAAGTAACTCGTCCTTGCATAATCTTCGTATCCGGGAAAACCATCTGTACCTTATACAACAGCTGAATCAACATCGCGTCAGCAGATTACCCCCTTCCGATCCCTCTCCCCTCCCCCCGCACCCAAAATTACCCAAAACTCACCTTATGATACTCCAAAACAGCCTTCGGCCTCTCCCCATTCGCCCCAAAAGGCGTCATCAACCTCGTCCGACTCTCCCCCTCCAACTTAACCACAATCGAATTCACCTGTTCAGCCCTCGCATTCCTCACAATCACACTTCCCGAAATCTGATCCAAATTCGTATAAGTCACATTTCCGCTCGCGGAGGCTTGTTGTTGGTCCAGGACGATTCTAACGTGCATGCTGGAGCTGGAGTGGTTGATCCCGCCAAGACCGGTGCTTTCGGCCCAGGATTTGGCGAAGCCTCCGCCCGGTGGGAGGGAGTCTTTGTGGTTGTAGAAGGACATTTGAGGGTGGTGGGGATGGGGAGGTGCGGGGAATGGGGTGAGGTGAGGGGTTAGTGGAGATGGTTCTTGATGTGATGTTGTGCGCTTGACGTGTTGTTTTGGTTTCTGAAGTCGGGAACTTTCGAGATGGGGCTTGTTGCGTTGGCAGGGTTGGCTGGCTGGCTGGCAGGCAGGCAGCTTGGCTCTTGCTCAGCTTTTCTTTGCTTCGCCGAAAGAGTGCGTAGACAGTCCGTTCCTTCCTCGAATCCTGATGTTTCTGCGCCTCCACACGAATGCGACAGACTGTCGCGAACAGCAAGAGTGAGCGTCGCTGAAGTCAAGGTTTGCGCGAATAATACTGATGCCTGTAGACAAATTGTCGTCAGCTTGCATTGACACATCCTCGGTATCGGATCATTGAAGGCTGACTAAGATGAGAGTGAGGCTGTGCAGACGCTCGTTCGGAAGCGGGCGGACAACCAAACACCTCCATCTTCACTATCGGTTTGGGTCCGGGACTAAACACTTCTGTGCATGAGCGCTGCGGGTACCTGAGACTAAGCCGCTGATCCAGTGTTTCGAGAACGACCGCACGTCCTTCCTGCAACCTGCTCAGGCTCCCACTTCCTCGTGGCTGTGTGCTCTTTCACGGAATCATGATCCACGATCGTAATGCGAGAGTGGCCACAGGATCAGAAGTGGTTGAGTCGCTGTGCTTTTGGATCGAAGTGGCAAATAAGGTGTTGCGCGACCTTTAATTCAGAATCATTGTCTTCTGTTGAGCTTGAAAAGCAGACACAGCAGGTAGCCTCTTCCTCCTTCCTCGTGCAACATCACGACCACAAGCGTCTCATGAAACCAACACAAGGCAGTACTGTAAGCAAGACAACACGGTAAAAGAGGAGAAGGAAGCAGGTACTCATGCGTCGCTCAGAATTATGTATTACACCATTCTCTATCGAACTTTTTGATATCACGAATTCTCTCGTTCTGTCTTGATTCCGAAGGCCATCTCCTTCCCGCAATCCCGCTAAAACTCCACGCTATGAAGAATACAAAATGTCAGATCTATAGGGTATCTTGCCAAGCAGTCTTATCCCAATCTCTTTCCCAATCCAAAAAGCGCTAATCATAAAAATCGTAAAGTGTCCGAAAAAAGAAAACTTGGCCTAATAAGCAGGAACAGTCTGCCCACCAGTCGCAGGCGCAAAGAAAGAATAACTCGGCGGCAATTCATGTCGCGGAGTAACAGGCGGACTCGCCCGTCGGATATCGCTATGTCCAACAAATGCCTCGTCTGGAATCTGCATCGTTCGAGAATCGAAGAAGCCATCGACGAGTTGTTCTTCACTGCAGGATTCCATGCCCTCGACGACGGAACCTCGTCGAGGACTCCAATCGCCATCGCCATCCGTGCAGGAAATTTGGATGGGGAGTTTCAAGTCCATGGTACCGACGAGGCCCTTGTTTTGCAGGTGGAGTTCGAGTTTGAGTTGGTACATCCTGCTGATGAGGCAGGAGTGAAAGCTAGGGACGAAAGCTTTGTTGGTTGGGAGGGAGATGGGGACGTCGAGGTGAGTGACGAAGAAGCGTGTGCCTTTGTAGTCTTTGCTTGGGGCTGGGATGGAAGAGCCGGTGGAGAAGCCAGAGTCGCGGTGAGAGTCCTTTTCTGACTCGTACGCGGTCCATTTGTCGGATGTCATGCTTGCCATGCATCGTGAGGAAAGGCTGATTTGTTCGCTGTGCATGCCTTGCGATGGGTCCTGAAGTGCCTTCTTCTTGTCTGGGAAGCTGGAGCGTGCGGTGCTGGCGAAGAAGGTGCAGACTTTCAATTTGGCGCCCATGTCGCCGAGGAGAGGTGGGAGAGCGTGCTTGTCGGCGGGGTCGAAGCGGAGGCTGACTCTGGCGCTTGACATTGCTGGTGTGCTAGAGTTGCTTCGGGCGCGCATGAGGATGGCTGGAGGCTGAATGGCTTCCATGACCAATGTTCCGGCCTTGGCTTGTAGCACACCCTTCCTGATGACTCTCTCCCTGCGGATGCAGTACTCTTTGTCGTCGGTATCAATGGCAAGCGGTGGCTGCTCCTCAGTTGCTGGAATGACGCGGACCCGCCTTGCCTTGTTGGCAATGTTGCTGCGGATTACCTCGTCATCTTCTCCTTTCTTGACTCTGCAGATCCTCACGTGGACTCCGTAGCGAGTGCTGGCCATCTCTGGCACGAAGTCGTCAAGAGCCTTCTCGTCCATGCCATCCTCGCGATCGTGATCGCCGAAAGTCGGGGGAAGCTGAAGATGGGCCTCGCGAACACACATGGACTTGCATTTGTGCCCGCAGACCTTTGGAAGGAGATGTTCAGGAATGACGAAGAGAAAAGGGAATGTGTACAGGACGCCAGCCTTCAAGTTCTGACCTGCCGGGTATACATCCTGCACTGAGCGGTCCTGTAGCTTTAGGAATTGGTGGAATGCCTCTGAACGACCAGACACTGCGGCTGCGGCTGTCATGCGCTCGACAAAGGTCTTTGAGGTGCCGATAAATTCGATATCAATCTCATCGAAGTTGATGTCCGTTGGTGCGAGAATCGAGACGGTGCCCTCTATGCGGTCCAAAGTAGTATATGTCGCTCGTGGGTTATCGATCTTGATATCAATGTTGACCTTTTGGCCAAAGCCCGATAGCTTTCGCAAAGTCTCCATGTTTGCTGCATCGTCGTTGACGGTGTGGCGAATGGTAGACATATCTACCATTCTAGAGGTTGCCGGTCCGGTGTCGCCTGACCAATGACTCCCAAGCTCAACGTTACAAAGCACGCGGTGGCCGCGGTGACTATCACTCGTATCGACCAATGAGCGCCTCGGCTTCGTGGGAAAGTGCGGGGCCTGGTGTTGTTTTTGGGGGACCGAAGGGCGTAAGGCGTGAGATGATCGCCTGTCTCGCTGCAAAGTCGTCTTGGACTGCTTCTTTGGTGGGAATGATCTTCTCTTGTTATCTGGTAGCGACGGTGACGTGCTGGATGCTGAGATGAGATGCTGATAAATGATGAACGCCTGAGGGAATGCAAATGCGAGGATCTGATGAAACGGTACACAGAATGAGATGGGAATACTCTTATACTTACGTAGGGCGTTGACCGTAAGTTGGTGAGAAAATTTTGAGGCAAGAACGTGTCATGTCTGTTCGTCGCCATTCTCTGCGCAAGGACTCAACATAAGATGGACTTTGATACCGAATTTGGTCTGGGGAGGGTGAAGAGAGGCCCCACAAGTTCCTCTTGCGATCGTGGCGTGATTGGATGGCTGGTGCCTCGCACGCCAACGCCGACGCCACAGCAGAACGACCAAGATCCTGGGGATACCACCTTCGAGCTGCTGTGTCAGCAGGTTCCTTATCGCAGGCCACGCATGATCAACACGCTAGGTTCTCTGCTCAGCTGAGCTTGTATCGAGCTCGCATGAAGTTTTGCGGCGCTCGAGCTGCCATCCTGGGCCTGCTTTGCTGAGCTTTTCTGCCCTCTCTGCTCGCTGTGCGCAGGCCCTTCACAAGCCCTTTTCCACACGGGCACTGGAATGGCTCTACCAGGCTGGCAGCGTGCGAACGGTCTTGCGTGTTCGCACGTCAGGCGCGAAACCGGATGCGGCAATGCAGTCCATGGAGGACGGCAGTTTTGTCACGGAATCCACACGCAACGCTGAAGTCAGAGATCCAGAGCGGCCTGGGTCGGCGTGCCAAGCCAGGGGAGCCAGCGGTGATGGGCAGAATTTTCCAGCACGTGGACCTGCAAATAGCCCGCGCAGGGCCACACTCCGGTGCCTTCATGTGCTAACGATGATGCGAGATTTCGCCCGTCGAACGTTGTTCTTTCAGCCTCATTCCCGCCGTATACTGCTGCCTCTTTGAGACACTGCACAGCGAATGTGTTCCCTCGGAAGGCCGAGAAGGGACTTTCATTAAGGTTGACGACCACGTCGAGGCCGGCCATCACGCAAGCCGTCTCGCCATCGGGGAGCTGCGTGGTCGGAATGCGAGGCCGTGGTGAGGCCACGATGAGTCTTCGACGCTCCGCTGCCACGACGGATGCAGTATAATCGTCCTGCTGTGCGTGCTCGGATCGCGATGTTATCGTCGGGATTTCCATCGGGTAAGGGTACAGCAGGAGCAGGAGCGGTCGTGCAGGTGGTTCACTCCTGCAGCGACCAACAGAAAGGATACGACGACATGCAGACAGCACAGCGCAGGTTCGAGATACATATATTCGAGGTGTATCTCTGTTATCTCTCACCCATCACACTGGTCTCGACATGGTTCCCTTATCGTGTATGCGCCATGTGGACCGCGATAGCTGACCGCAGCACTCAATTGCTCCGACGGTGATTGCTCCATGCACCGCTCTCAACATCACGCTTGCCCTTCATATCACCCTAATGTCTCCCACTAGCATCTGGAGGCAATATGCGGTGATGCTCACATTATTCCATGGACAGCAGAACCACAAGGCGATGGAGACTCGTGAGACGGCAGTCATCGGGTCTTGCTGTCCGCTCACCGACCCAGAATAGGCTACTCCAGCTCCAGCTTGAACTGATTTATTAACCAGAACATCCACGAACGAACAGCATTCAGCATTGTTTCGAGCAGAACATTGGCAAGAGAGACATCTCGCCCAGGGCTGGAGCCTCAGGCACCCATCCTGCCTGCTCCAGGCTCCAGGCACTCCTCCACCAATCCTGAGTCACGCCACGCTTGAATGCAGGTCGCCGTCACAGCGCAGCGCGCGAAACGAGCAATCAAGAAAGACCTCCTTGCATACCAATTCGGATGCCGGCGCACCTGAAAGGGAGTCACCGCACGTGGAGGTAGGTCAAGTGTGCCACCATTGGGCGCTGCTGAGGGGGCGGCGGCGCCACGATGCACAAGGCAGCTGCCGAGCATGCAGGCAACTACTGCTCCAGCAAACATAAATGCTTTCTTTGTTCTCTCTCTCTCATTTTCGGACAGAGACCCGATTGACACCACAGCACAGCATCAGCAGATCCAGAACACCTCGGGGTTCCATCGACACGCGCAAATCTGGCACGCACAAAGCAGTCCGCAAGGAGGCCGCGCCTGAACATGTCAGGATTTCGAGTTGGCGACCACATTTGTGGTATTTATTTCGTGTCCAATTATCGTCGAACATACCTGTCACCCATCAGTCTGGAATCCCATACCATCGTCAGCCCGGTTTCATTCTCAACACAACTCCGACAGACGTACAAAACAACAGAAGCAGTTCCACAGCTCCGATACACATTCCCACTTTATGACGGAGTCACAGTCTCTGGATACACGATCACCTACGCCGACAAGGTCTTGAGCGGCGTGGTGAAGCAGAAGGACGATGCCAAGAAGACCTATCAGGACGCAGTTGATCGCGGGGAGACTGCCGGACTACTCGAATCACTACCCGCAGGCGTCTTTGGAGTCACATTGGGAAACGTTCCTGCGCAAACTGAGCTTTTGGTCGACATCACATATTGCGGAGAGCTCAAGCATGATGCAGCTATCGACGGGCTACGCTACACACTACCAACTTCCATCGCGCCAAGATATGGCTCGTACCCCGGAACTGTGCTTGCTTCAAATGTCGCCGCCACGAGCATGAAGATCATCGTCGACATCGACATGGGAGAGAAGTCTGCCATTCGCAAAGTGCAATCACCGGGCCATCCTATTGCTGTCACCATGGGCGAAACTTCGCTCATCTACAGCGAGGGCGGCACAAAACCATACTCACCAGCGCAGGCGTCTGCCACGCTGACACAGGAATCGACCGAGCTCGGCGCTGATTTCATACTCCAGATTGTCATAGATGACTTAAGTCGGCCTCAGGCAATCTTGGAGACGCATCCATCAATCCCCTACCAGAGGGCCATCATGGCAACAATGGTACCGAAGTTCGTCCTCGATCCATCATATCCCGAGATCGTCTTCATTGCGGATCAGTCTGGAAGTATGAGCGGCTCGAAGAATGCCTCTCTGGTCAAGGCGTTGAAGGTGTTTCTGAAGTCCCTACCAGTAGGCGTGCGCTTCAACATTTGTGCGTTCGGGAACAGATTTCAATTCCTGTGGGAGATGTCGCAGGCGTACAACGAAGACAACGTCAATCGCGCCATGGACTTCGTCACTGGGTTTGGTGCTCAGTACGGAGGCACGGAATTGCTGGAACCGATCAAAGCTGCCTTCAAGAGGCGCCTGAAAGACATGCCTTTCGAGATGCTTGTGCTCACGGATGGGCAGATCTGGGGCGAGGAGCAGGTTTTCGAGTACATTAACCAAGAGATTGAGAGTGGAGCTGACGCTCGCATCTTCACTCTGGGCATTGGCGAAGATGTCTCGCATACTCTGGTGGAAGGACTTGCACGTGCGGGGAACGGCTTCGCGCAATTCGTCACTCAGAACGAGGATACCGATCAGAAAGTCATGCGCATGCTGAGAGGCGCCCTCTACGCTCACACAAAGGACTACAACCTGGAGGTCAAATATGAGCAAGAAGACGATGACGACTTCGAGATCATCGAAAAGGTACAAGACTGCCTGAAGATCACAGTCACGGAGGCGAAAGCGACCGAGCCACCGAAAGCCAAGTCCTTCTTCGACACCTCTGTAGATGTGGATGAGGCCCCAACACCCAAAGATCGCTATGCCCACCTTCCGTCCGTCGAAGCCCCGAAGCTGCTGCAGACTCCTTCAAAGATTTCACCACTTTTTCCCTTCAATCGCAGCACGGTTTACATCCTTCTGAACGACAAATCGGCACACAAAGATGTCAAGTCTGTCACTCTACGTGCGACTTCACCTAGCGGACCACTCGAGCTCGAGATACCGATTTCCGGCAAGACGCAAGGTGTCAGCATCCATCAAATGGCAGCTCGCAAAGCGATTCAGGAACTGGAAGAAGGACGAGGTTGGCTGCATGCCGCTAAGCTCAAAGACGTTGAGCAGAGCTTGGTCAAGGAGCAATACGCCAGTCGCTTTGACGAAATTGTGGAACGAGAAGCCGTCCGTCTTGGTGAGACATTCCAAGTTGCGAGCAAGTGGACATCTTTCGTGGCAGTCCAGACAGATACTTCTGAGGAACAGAACAATGACGGACCAGAACGCCATCCACCATCGCTCAAGCCAATGCGGAAACAATTGGCGTCTATGGCTGCGAGGAGATCTGCTCCTTCACCAGCCCCATCTGGCTGCTGGGGCGGCGGCAGCGCACTCCTGCAACAGCAAGGCATGCAGATGCAGATGTCTCAGCAGCAATCCGCACCTGCGACTCGCAGCCGCACGCAAGCTTCAACGGGAGGATTCTTTGCCTCTGCATTTGGTGGTGGTGGTGGTGGTGGCAGCAGCAGAGGAGGACTGTTCGGCAACGCGCGTGCCTCTCAAGCTCCTCAAGGAGGACTGTTCGGTAGCACGAGCGCCTCTCGAGCTTCTTCAGGAGCACCGTTCGGCACGAATTCATCTCAAGCTCCATCAGGTGGACTGTTTGGTAGCACAAATGCCTCTCGAGCTCCCTCAGGAGGACTCTTCGGCAATGCACCGTTACCACCTCCACCTCCAATGCCTTCCGCCCCTGCATACGGCGCTTTTGGCTCTTCCGCACCTGCAGCAGCCTTTTCCGCCGATGCGGGTGAAGCAGAAGAAGAAGCAGAAGAATCCGAAGGAGATATGGGTTTCGCATTGATGGACGAAGACGATAAAGTCCAAGCCGTTTCTACTTCTCCGAAGAAGAAGAAGAAGTATTCTCTGAAACCTCTCGGGGATAAACTATTTAAGAGAGATCAGAAGCGTGCAAAGACCAGTGGCAGCGGCTCTACATTGCACGACCTCATTGATGAACAAGGTTTCTCTGGATCGTGGAAGTATAGCGATGAGCTGTTGGATCTCATTGGAATCGAGGATGGAGATAAGGTTTTACAAGGTTTTGGTACAGTCGATCGAGATGTGGCAACGACGGCTCTGATCGTGGCGTACTTTGAGACTGTGCTGAAGGACAAGAAGGACGTGTGGGAGATGGTTGTGCAGAAAGCGAGGGCTTGGTTGGCAGGAAATAGTGCGGGAAAGGAGAGCGTGGATGAGTTGGTCGAGAAGGCGAAGGGGTATTTGCCGACGCAGTAAATGGCAAATTCGGAAGAAAGCACTAAGCGCATGTTGGATCAACCTGCTGCCATGTTTTAACGAATTCAGCTTTGTCTCAATAGTTATGATTCGTGCTGTCACTGTGTCTATGGAACAAGAATGGGATCCGAATCATGGTGTCCTCTTTAGCAAGAAAACAGGAAGGACGAAGGTCCTCTATCTTGATACTCGATCAGTGTCATCTCGCACCGACTCACCTGCTCTCCTCCTAGGCTACCACCATCTAACTTTTCAGACTCATCCGGTTCTTGTTTTATTCTCTGCGATTCCGTATCTTTTGTCGCTCATTCTCAAACCCATACCATCTCTCCAATCTTGTCAACCGTGCTCCACTCACCTCACCCACACAACCGGGCGCAGCAGTGAACGGCGAATCCAAATCAGAAGTATCACTAAACATTTC
>JAASLH010002845.1:0-41832 GCA_013365245.1 Cercospora brassicicola | reverse complement strand
GCTTTTCGTCAAACAAGAGGAAGATTCACCTAGTCCGACACAGGAACATGCCTCCAACAACAAACGCTCCAAACTTCTCGAGGATGTTGACGCCAGTGGTTCCTGTCGGCTTCGATGTGGCCACACTCTTGACTCACCCATACATCGGCACTTCCCTTGGTGTCACCCAAATGTGCCTATGGTGGAGGATGCAGTCCTCGACATCTGTGAGCAACTCTTGAGTCGAGTTCAAGAGTGCGGGGGCCAAGCGAGCGACGCAATAGTGGCTAGATGTCGAGCTATCAACTCAAGCAAGAATCTGAAGCTCCTCTATCCTGTACCCAAGCCTGCCGCGCTGATCGGTGGCATGGGCGTCGGCAAGTCCCAGCTTGTCAATGGCTTGTTGCGCTTGCCAGGCGCAGCGATCACCAGTGATTCCAGTCGCGGAACCAATACGACTCTCGAATTCCAGGGCAGGCGCGAGAATCAGAGCCACAAATTCGTTCTGGAAGTGCTCCTTCAGACGCCGGATCAGATCAAGGCACGCCTGCGTGAGTATTGTCATACAATTCATACATACCTCGCGCTGAAGATTCAGGAGTCGGATGCCGACGAAGAGGTGGACGAGAGAGAGGTTACAGAGCAACGCAAGAAGTACAATACTGTGTACGATATGCTTTGCACGACTTTGTTCGGCAGCACATTGACAATCACCATCGAGGACGAGGAAGAGGAGCACGAAGTCACAGATTTGGACGACTTCAAAGCCTTCTTGGACTCCGCCCTTGACGGAAATGCTCGCTTGGAAGCTCTGGCACTCGACGACACGATAAAAGCGCTATATGGCAACATCGCGGACTTCATGAGGGCACAGAGCGTTTCGAGAAGCGCCAAGACTTGCGCCGTCGACAGTCTGGAAGATCTGGAGGAGGCAATGCATGAAACGATCAAACCTGCATCGGCAGAAACAGACGTGCAGCACCTTTGGCCGCTCGTTAGAAAAGCCGTGCTTTACTGCGACGGCATTGAGCTGCTCGATATGGGTGTCAGCATTGGCGACACTGCAGGCTTTGCTGACACGAACGAGTTCGTTGTTAACAATACCTTAGCATATCTCGCACAGGCTGGCACAATACTTGTAGTTGCACCAGTGCTTCGAATCGCGAATGGGGAAGAACTCAATTCACAATTGACCACGATCATTTCGCTCGGCAAAGCCAACAGCGCATATCTGGTTGCGACCAAGACCGATCTTTTGAAGTCTTCCCTAAAGCCAGCTGAGAAGAAGAAACTCTCGGAGCAGGATGCAGCGAAGATCAAGTCCGCTGAAGAGCGGCTGCAGGAGCTCGAGCTGGAATCCGAGAAGTTACGACAGGAGAAGCAGCACTTGCTGGACACTCAGCAATGGGAACAACACAGCAAGTTCAACGAGGATCCAGAAGAGCTCAAGCTACGAAAAGCGACGGCTTCTCGTGAGGTCACTCGTGCCGTACGCGCGGTATCGCAACGAAAGATCGCACTGGAGCTTAAGGACAAGATCAGAAAATTGACTCGCTCAGGACATGGTCCCGACCTCAAAGTTCTCTTTGCAACTACCAAAGGCCTCGATAACCATAATCAGGAAGGAGGAGACAAGATGAGCGAAGATGCACTGCTAGACACTGGTGTTCCAGCAATAGCGCAGCTACTCCTCGAGAGGCCCGCCCGAGAGAGATTCGAAGTCATGTGGCGAACTTGCACTAAGCGTCTACCTTCGGAGCTCCAAGCAGTCAGCAATATCCTCACAAAGACGCCCGGAGAGATGCATCGAGATGTTCGGGCTAGTATCGTAAACAGATTTGATGCGGGCATCGAGCATGTTGTCAATGCCCTTGCAGATGAGCTCCAGTGTCGCTTCGGGTCCCATCTCGCACAGGCATTCACTGAGGACAACAAGGCCGAATGGAGATCGAAAGCTGGACCCAAACTCGACAAGTGGGCGCAGTGGCATCCGATTACTGTGCATGCCTATTTCAAGAAAGAAGGCTATTGGAAGCCCAAAGGCAGCAAAGACATCTAGGCTTGGAACGATGAAATTCAGAATCTTCTCGCCACACCTGTCATTCACGCCTTTGAGGAGATGGACTCTGATTGCGAAGCCATCATGGAAACCCTCGACAACCACATCAAAGACTTCATTCTCAAGCCGATCCAAGAAGACGCGAGCATCGCATCCCTAGGAGAGCAAGGCAACACCTTAACACAAACAATTACTGACCAGAGCGACGAACTGGACACAGATCTCGGAGACTTTGCAGAAGCGCTGAAGGCATTTTTGGACTTCGTTTGTAGGCGTGCCACCTTCAAGGACAAGGAATCCTACGTCCGCGAAGAACTCAAGCCTACTTACCTCCAAGCCGCCGCCCTCTCTCAGAAAGACTATTCCAGATTGAGAACAGACAGGCTTGTGAGGGGCAACAGTGCGCATGGAGATCGCTTCCATTTATTGCGTGACAAGATCTGCCAGAAGGGGCCAAACCAGCTTTTTGAGCGAGTGCAATCACGAACGGAGACTGGACTTGAGGAAGCGAGCAAAGAATGGGTTCGCAACGTCCGAAAGAGGCTGGAAGCAGTGAAGACGGCGGTTCTAGAGGACTTCGACAGCAGGTACGAGAACACTGAGGAGACGAACAAAATGGACCCTACGACAGCCAAAGCGATCTACGATGCTACAATGCTGGCCAAATCGAGATTGACGAAGGAGGTTCTGCCATTGCTGGAGGAGTGCAAGACGCTAAACGAAAAGGTCGTGAAAGATGAGCTGATGGAGGAGGACTGATTGCTAGGCATCAGTAGTCGCTTAGTTGGGCAGGACCAGAGAGAGCATTTGGCTGTGGACAGGAGATCCAATCAGGCTGCAACGCGCAAGAAGAAGACGACTCGTCGAAGGAGCTACGTAGAGAGTGCGGGCCGGTCACATACGGGAATTCTCACCCTCTATGACATACCCGCAACAAGACCGATTAGGTCTACGAATGCAGCTTGAAGCTCGCAAAGAGATGCACGATTAACTCTAGCGGAATTGTCACTCGCAGATAGTTCTTATCACTCGTCCCAGAACAAAGCTCACCTCTCAACCTCACTTTGATCTCAATGTTCCTTCCTCACCTCACGACTTCACTCTTATCTCAATGCACCCTCATCTTCCCAACCCAATCTCTCCACTCATACGACCTCCACCACACCCACACAACCATACTACAATGATGTAATGCTCTCCTCTCTCCTCTATTCTAAATCACCACCAGCCCGCACCCACCAAGTCCATTCCGTGCCACGCAGCGCAGTGCATACATCGTCATCAAACTCTCTCGGCACCTCACCCCAAACCAGCCACATGACCGCACGGACACAGTTCCCCTTTCGAAACGTTTCATCCGAGCGACTAAGCAAGTAAGATCTTCACATAACAAGCACAAGCCACCTATGTAGGTACCTAAGCGATGCGACGTTTCAGATTCAGATTCAGAATAAGATTCAGATTTGATGCGAGGGCCAATCAAGCACGACTTGTGTTACGCAGAGATGCATCTTGCAGACGCATGCGATGGAGCGAGAAATGTGAACAGGAGAGATCTGACATGTTCTGAATATTTGGAAATTTTGAAATGTGAATGTAGCATTCCAGAGTCAGCTACCATGCTATGCCTCCGTCTCCTTCCCTCTCTCCCCACGTCGCTCTCACCGTCCCCCTTCTGCTAACTTGAAATAAAAGAAATGGCTGTCGCTATCACTATTCGCGAAGCGATGATGGCTGGCTGAACAAAAAAACAAACAAGCAGTAAATACAGGAACCCATTCCATCGCATAATAGAAAAACTCCTCTAGGACTTTGTATATTTGCGGTCAATCCATTCCGCAAACGAGAAAACTCCCAACTCCATTGTTTTCAAACGGTACGCCTCTCCTGCGCCAGGCTGATCAGATGGCGTAACACAGCAAAAAACAATCGAGTGGTGAAATCTTTCTTTCCCCCTCAAGTCGTCGTTCATTCGTCAAAGGAGATATAAAAACCAGTAGCGAGCCGCAAAGGGCTTCGCGTGTGTCAGCTGCAGTAGCTGGCTCTGTCGTCGTTTTGGTGATGTCGAAACATTTTGCACAGTCATTAGAGTCGTCGTAGGTGGTGGTAGTGGTCGGGAAGAAGGGAATTCGAAGAGCGTGGAGCGATGGTGGTCGCGGCGAGTATGACAGTCAATGCCATATCGTAGCATTCTATGCCTCAGAAGCTGATCCCGATGCTTCGCCTGACGCAGACGACTCTTCATCAATCGTCTCGATTCGTTCTTGCTTTATTGAAGGAGTCGGCTCTTCTGACGAAGCTTTGGATGAGGAGACATCGTCTTCTGCTTCGATCTTTCTTCTCTTGCCCTTTGGTGCTGGTTCGAGTGGTGTTCGGCAGTAAGTGACTGTGCGTGTAACGACATGGCGGACGTGAACTTTGCCTGATGGCCCGCCGATATCTGTGTGAGGCTCGCGAGGGGAGAATGATGCGCTCCATGGTGCGGCACTCATGGGTGTGTTGCTGTACGGGGACGGTACCGATTGTGCTGATGCGAGTGCTGGCGAGAAGGGTGACTGTGGGATGTGTAGTCGTCGTGGTGTGCGTGCTGATCGTGGTGCTGGTTTGGCGAAAGGCGAGGGTGGTATGATGACGCGAGGAGACTCCGGACGCTTGCCATTGTTGGACCTTGCTACGGCACTGCTGATGGTTGCAGCGCTGAACTCTGTTCCGTTCGAATCGTAGGACGTATGTCGAGACAGAGATGGCTGAGATGTCGGTGGTGTGATGTTTGACTTCGTTCCAGTTGGATCTGAGTTGCTTCTGTCGAAAGGCCTGTCAAAGCTCTTGTCACCAAAGCTGAACTTCGCACTGGTAGCAGAGGCTGGACTCTGAACGGCTGGAGAGAAGTTCTTGAGAAAGTCGAGATAAGCCGAAGGTGGGGTGATTGGAGTACGCAGAGCATCATCTTTTCGTACGAATGCAGCTGGGGTGCTGACCATGGGGCTCAACAGCTCCGAAGGAAATGTGCCCGATCCTGGAGTAGGCAGAGAGGCGGTATTGGTAGTCGACTTCTTCTCGAAGCCGGCAGCAGCCATAGTGGCGGACGAAGTAGCAGTAGCCATAGTGGGATGTCGTCGTTTGCGAGAGGAAGCGACCGAAGAATCAAATGAATGAATCGGCGACAACAACGACGACGACGCTCCAGACCTGCGAGCAGTATAAGCGATGCTCGGTGAGGGAGAAGGCGGGAGAAGAGCGGCAGCTCCAGAGGGAGATTGCCCTGGGGTTAAAGCGAATCTTCTGGTGTGGATGCTTACCTGACGCCGGCCGGTGCTTCAAAGCACATTGCGACTTGCCCGCAAAGAGACATGCAAGACAGACTGCTGCTGCAGAAGCGCTTCCCACCTATTCTTGGTGCGGCGCCTACAGACAGCAATCGAAAGTGTTTACTTCCACCTTGCAAGGGCCTGTGAGGTCATGCAAGTGAAGTAGTCCCAGGCCAATAGGAGGCTGTGCCAACAGCCTGGGTCCTTGCTAGCGTCTATCCGCAGCGCTATGATTGGACGTAAAACGAGCGGCGCGGAGGAACAGTAGAGCGGGCGGCTATTTGAAAGTTGTTGTTCGTAGGCGCCCGGCTGTGATTCGTCCAATTCTGACCGGAGCAAGGCTGAACTTGGGCGAAAAAGAGAGAGTACACGAGTGACTGTGTCAGTCAATCCGGTGGCCTGACACTCTCGCTCTCAGCCGCGCTGAACGTCGTGGACGCGAGTGCTTGGTAGTGGATCGTCAGAAATTAGTGAGTCCCAGGTGAAAGGAGAGTAGCCCGGGGCGTGGATAGGCTCAGCGATGTGACGAATGACAAGAGCTGCTGCGGCTGCCAGGATCCGGTGGTGAGGAAGCTTTTTGTGGAGCCAACGTCGAAAGTCAAACCTCTTTGAGTGTGATGAGGGACGTCTTCGACATGAGGCACAGCACGCCTTTATGCTGATCGCAAGCGCCGTGCAGACGCCACGAAAGTCTTCTGTTGTTCAGTATATAGCATGCGGCGTCAAGCACGTCGCGTCCAACATGCTCCAGAAGGCATTGCCAGCACATGGGAAGAGTTGGTGGACGCTAGGCGCGCGTCACGAGTTGGAGAATAGGTACGTAGCCAGCGTGACGCTCAGGACAGGAATAGCTTCAATACTTGCCGGAGCCAACAGCAAGCAGCCAGCCAGTAGCTTGCTCATCGCCAGTAGCACATGGTGCGGGAAGAGCCTCTTTACACCAGGTTGGTGACGCTTTTGTCCATATCTAGACTGCTTCAAGTATCGCCAACAGGCTGAGCGAGCCGCTGATGTGAATAGTGGCCGGAGGAAGCGCCCGATTGCGCAAAAGATGGTACGGAATGACGCTTCAATGTCGCCAATGGAAGAGCCAAGGTATTCTTACTCGCATACAAGAAACACATGGCGAGCACGAGGTTCGCCGAGCTGTGGAGAAATGTCGATATTCCAGTCTGACTGGTCGGGAGGTCGAGTGGCCCGGCAAGCCTTCTCATCGAATCCGGTGCTGAAGACTCGGCACACTGGTGATGTTCATTCGGCACATTCAGCAGAGCCGAATTCGGTACAAGAGTACACGAGCTGTCCCCAGGTGTCAGCAGGGCGCGTGACACTATTGGACTGCCTTGTGGTCTGGTCCCGGGCGGGATAGCAAGTGTACCACTCTTGTCGTGTTCTTTGTCGTGTCGTCCGGGCCATTCACAATGTTCAGACATGTGCCGTGTGTAGTCACGAGGAGTGCTGTACGACATCGTATGTTGACCCACAAGCTTGTATCGTGATGGCAGGCTTGGTCAGCCTGCCCTTGACCAGTGACGAGCAAGAACAGCCGTTCGGTATGGTGGCCAAACCTGCCGTCAGTAGTCTCCTCGGGACGAAGACAACTAGTATCTCGATCTTTGCAAGTCAGCTGTGAATTTTCCTACTTCTCTGTAGGTCACCGTACGATCGTGGTCCTGGAGAGTTGAATGTGGTCTTGGAAACGGGAGAAGATGTGATGGTGGAACTGGCACACAACGAATGGAAGTCGCGATAAGAGCCTGACGGGAACGGCAGCGCAGTCTTCGCGAAAGAACGCGTGCCCTGGTCTTGCCGTCCTCCATCAATTCGACCGGCATCCCAACGGGCGTTGTCAAATTTCTCGAGATCATGTGCGGTGCTGAAATTTCGTCAGGTGTGTCTTTCCTTCAGCCGATGTTTCCAGCTCATGACTTCCCTCAGCTGCGCCAGCCTTCTGTACCTGCCACAAGTTTCCCACGCCCCGAACAGAGGAAGGAAAGCTGGGTTGCAGAAAAGATATATGCATTAACACACTTTTACACAGAATCTCGACATCTGCAGGCCGGCCGTAAAGTACACATACATAAATAACGCAATCGATCGGATTGCTCCTTTTCTCTCTCAGGTTCTTTGCCAGCACCCGCAAGCCCATACTCCATACTCGCTCGCTCGCTGTCGACTGTTCTCACGCGAAAATCCCATTCTTCGAAATCCTTGCACCAAGCGTATGCATCAGAAAGCCGTCCCAGAACTCCTCTCGCCATCGACCAAGTTGCTCGAATCTGGATTCCTTGGGTTTATGGACGCCAGTACTTCCAAACTTCGTCTTCGCCTTTCTCGCTGACAAGATCTTCAACACCCTCACGACCTTCCACAGTCAAGAAGAGCTCCAGATCGATTTCCTCGTCATTGATCACGGCTGGGTAGAGTACGCCAACACCATCGCCACCCAATGTCGTAGCATACTTGATGAAGCCCTCTTCTTTCAGATCTCGATCAAGTTGTTCCATAGGGCTCAAATCCCCTCCATCTTTGCTATACTTCGCGCCACCATTGAGTTGCGAATCGCCATTACTTCGTCCATTGGCGACAGGAGCAATATCAGGTTTCAACAGCGTGATTGCGCACCCTCCACCACCAGCACCAGTCAATTTCGTCCACCCGACACCGGCTTGATCAACGAGGTAGCGTAGCCGCTCGAGTCGAGGATGTGAAACGCCAAGACTCGTCAGGAGCCCATGATTTATGTTCATCAGTTCGCCCAAGTGCTGAATGTTCTCGTTGCTGCCCGAATCGAAATCGTCGCTCTCCAGTCGTTCGTAAACGCTTCTCGTGATCGAATCAATCGCATTGAGAATGTTCTCTACGACAAGCGGATGCGTCTTCTTCAAGTTGCCCACCTTTGCGACCTCCGCTGCCGTGGATTTGGGCTGACATGTATCCACCAGAAGCAGAGGCAGTTCCGGGAAATCGCGTATGACAGAAACGCTAGGCGGTTTCGTGTAGTCTTTCCGTTGGAATAGCACAGCATGTCCGTTCGTGCTGACAGTATTATCCACTCCGGACGGGTTTCCATGAATCAACAACTCTCCGACAAACGCCCATCGATTGATCCTCTCCAACTGCTTCTCTGCCTCCTCGCTCTGTTGATCCGGATGTGGACCTGATAGCGCTCGCGATTGAATGAGCAAAGCAGCAGCTATGCACACACTCACACTTGCCGAACTGCCCAGTCCTGCGCCAATGGGTATGCAACTCCTCATGGCATATACACATCCCGGACTCTTATCATTCCCCAAACTCAAGAACAAATACAAGAACGCCGAAGCGGCCGCCTGATGGATCTTCCTCTTCTCGGGCTCCACTTCTGGAGAGATGTCCTGTATATGGGGCTGCATGATCTCGACCAATTCCGAATCAAGATTCGTGACCAGGTCATAGTATTTCTTCTTTTTCGGCGCGAATTCTTTCCAAGGCAGGTCGGAGATCTGCCATGTGTGATCGAGACCAATGTCTGTGAACTGCAATTTTACATATCGCTGGCTTTTCGATAGCGTCGTGACGAGGAGGTAGGATCGAAGGGAGATGGAGGCGGCAATGGCAGCTTTGCCATGTACGACCGCATGTTCGCCGTAGACAATGGTTTTGCCTGGTGCAGACACGATGAAGGGTGGGGCGAGGGGGTTCGAGGGGCTTCGTGAGTGTCGCATCGTGTGCCTGCTGCTGGTCGATCGAGGGGAGGATGCTCGTGAGTGTTCGTCGTCCGATTCTCGACTGTGCGGTGACCTCGAGACTGTCAAATGTTGTGATGATGCGTGCCCATTCTGTCGCCCGTGTCCATTGGTCTTGGATGCGTGACCATTCACCCCATTGCCATTGGTGTGGGTTGCTATTGGGGCCATGATGCTGGCTTCCAATCGTGTATAGCGCTCGAGGGCCTGTTTTCGTTTTTCTCGTTGCCGCTTCACGACTGTCAAAGCCACAGGATGACTTGCTCCCGCATGGCGCAGGTCGTCAGTGGTCCGATTGGGAAAGTCGTGGTAATCAGTCGTCGCGAAGTGGTTCGATTCTGAGGGGCGCATCTGCAAGGAACGATCATCTGCAGGGAGCCGTCCAATCGGCACGGCAGGGGTCGCTCTTGCTCTGACGTACTGTGCATCGTCTTCTTCAGCAGCGTCACCTCCCGCACATGTCGACGATGCACTGGCCGGTCTGCCATGGGGAATCAAGGCGAACGTCTTCTCTTCGCCGTACGGATGTCGCAGGAGCAGCATGTCGTCGATGTCAGCTGCACTGCATCACGCAGACAGGTCCGAATCCTTGCAGCTTCGTGCAGGCACCGGTCTTTGTCACGAGAGTACAATATCAAAGCCACAGTTCATTACGCAGCCACAGAAGTAATGAGAATTGCAGCACGCCCATCTTCGTCTATGATTTCCATTATGTTCTTACAGATCCATGCGCCATTCTAGCGATCCGTCCAGAACTATATATAAACAATTGAAGCGAATGGGGGGTATTGTGACCGAACATACAAAACAAATTCCGGCACGGAGAGCTCACTTTTTGTCAAAGCAATCATGCCGCCGTCCGTCGTCCCACCTCGCTGTGCATTCCAATCCATAGTAGTACACGTCACGCACTGTTTCCTCTTCCCATTCGACGGACTTCTAACAAAGCCCTACACGATCAAGCAAAACGCCAGTACTTTCCATGCTTCCATCCCAATTGGTATCACAGATGTGCCTCTTCTAAGTCGATAACAAGCTCCGTTCATATTGCTTGAGCGTTGCCCATCGATGACGTGTCGTACTGTACAGTGGTGTTGCGGTAGTCGTTTTCGTCTCATCCTCATCCTTCAGCCATCCAGGCGGTCTATCATCAATCGTTGTTCCTTTCATGGCAGAAGGCAGGCATCAATTGTCATGGGTAAGGTCCTTGCCGCGCCATGTCGCTGCTGTAGCTGGCTTGGTTCGACAGCTGCCCGAGTTGCTGCTTCAGCGAGATGATTTCTTCTTGCATGCGACTAATACGCAATTCGTACTCATCGCCCATTCTGCTGAGCCTTGATTCGAGAGTGCGCACGTATGTCCAGATGTCATCAGAGCTCTGATTCTGTCCTTGGTTTGCGATGTCGCGCATGCTGCTTCCGGAGGAGCGGCCGTGACTAGACAAGCTGCCCGGGTTGGATGCCATCCCAGTAGCTGGATATGGTTGCATCATATTGGGCGGACCAGCAGGCGGCAGTGCACCACGCATCTGTGGCTGGCTACCTAGGGGTGGCAAGATGGTGTGCTGTGGCTGAACCTGGTTCGCATTCGGAGCAAATTGGTTGTTGGGCTGTGGCGGTGACCGAACCCCAGGTCCACTGCCGCGCCCAAAATGTTGTTGCTGGAACTGC
This sequence comes from Cercospora brassicicola, assembly GCA_013365245.1. Taxonomy (NCBI): domain Eukaryota; kingdom Fungi; phylum Ascomycota; class Dothideomycetes; order Mycosphaerellales; family Mycosphaerellaceae; genus Cercospora; species Cercospora brassicicola. The sequence goes on along the minus strand of JAASLH010002845.1, from coordinate 31,088 downwards.
GTCGTCAAGCTTGTGGATCTATTACGACCGAGCTGTCCGTTGCTATCACCAACACTCAAGCGGTGCTGGTCGTGCGGCTGACCTGGCGACAATGGCTTAGGTGAAGAAGTCATCAAGCCTGGCTCTCCAAAGACCTGGCCTTGTCCATAGTACGAAGCATTCACCGGACCTCCAGCTGGGCTGGGTTGTCCAGACATCTCGCGTGGCGACGTTGCACCGCCCGGATGGACGACCTGCGGTGGACCCATGCTGCCTTGCATTTGACGCGGTGCTGGCGGGTATGTGCTCGAGTGCTGGCGATACACCGACCTGTCAGCGTCCTGCGGTGTTTCCAGCTGCTGCCTCTTCGAGCTCTTGCGATGGCCGTGCTCATCAACTGCCTCTTCGTACTCGACTCCATCCATGCCTTCATAGCCCTCACCGTCGTCGTCTTCGCCTCCAAAGCTGGACCGACGACCCGCGCAGCCACCTGGCCCTTTGTTGTGCCGCGCCAGCGCGTCGCCCCGGGCAAATTTGCGGCCACACTTGTCGCACGTATGTGGTCTTTCTCCGGTGTGTAGCTTAGTGTGTCGCTTTAGATCGTGCAGACGCCGGAAGCGTGCTTGGCATGTCTGACACACGTACGGCTTTTCCTGACTGTGAGTGAGAAGATGCGATTTGAGGTTGTGATGTCGGGTGAAGTCGGTCGCGCAATACGGGCACTTGTGTCGTTTGTTCGATGCAGGCGATTTCGGGCTATTCTGGCCCATGCCGGGCAGAGTCATACTGCGCGAAGGTCCGCCATCCTGTCCATCCTGTTGTGGTGGGCCGGGATAGGACAGCGACAAGGCTTTGTCGCTGTGGTCTTGTACGGCGAGGTTGCCGTTGTGCGATGCATAGCCCGCTCCATCATTGAGCTCTGCCGGCTCAGCCACGAAGTTTGGGTTGGGTTGGTCGTTTGCTGTGGCGGTCATGGCGGCGCTGGAATTGGTGCCCTCTACCGTCGAGCCAAAGCTGCCCAAGCTCACCGGACTGACATCCTGTTCCTGCTCTGCTTGCGCATTACTATTAGGGATATTGATCTTCTCGGCCACTTTTCGCAACGGCGAGCTCATCTTGTCAGGTGCTGGTGCGTCAGAGGGTCTGCTCATACCTCCGGTACCTAGCAAGGACTGCATCGCTGCGACCTGTGGGTTGGGGCTCGTCTGGCGCGAGCCGTCTGCCTGCTTCCGCCGCTTCATCTCGGCCATCGCCGCTGCGCCTGTGAGCGGTAGCGGCGTGGCTCGCGGTGAGAGATGCACCTGGTCGGACTTGGGCGAAGCGCTCGTCCTGGGATCCGGCTTCTGCGAGCTGGGGCGCAGCAGGTTGGAGTTCTCGAGACTGCCGTGGGTGGTGGCGCCGGGACCGGACGTGAGCGATGTCGACGGCGACGTGCGTGGCGCGCCCGAGGTGGAGGTGGGGGCAAGGGCGGAAGACGATGGGGTGGTCGCGCGCGTCGTTATTGCTGCCATGTGTATTCGATGCTTGCTAAATCGTCATACCTAACGCGCCGTCAGTCTCCGCTGTCACAACACGATCCTACACGCCGCCCGCAACCTGCACCGCCCGCGACATGCTGCCCACGCGCGACAACGTGCGGCGCAGAGTTTGCCGCTGGCCTGCGTGCTTCTCGTTCTGCTCTGGTGCGCGTGTGCGCTGATCGGGACACTGCTGCCGGGAAGACCCACCGGTTACTGTATCCTCATCCGCAGCGGTAAACTCGCTCCTCCACAACTGCCGCTGGACAGCAGCGCAGCAGGACTCCAATGCGACCACTGCAAGACACGGTCGCACAAGGGCGCATTCGAGTGTCGCAGTGCGCACGCCGCTCCTATACGAAAAGCAATGGGCCGGCCTGGTGATTTGAGTAGCGGCTACGCGTGGACAGGTCTAGAGCCACGCAACCTCTCAAATCAATGCTCGCTCGGACAGCCACGCGGGTGGTGATGCTGCCGCGACAATGAATGCCGTCAGCGACGCCGTGTCGCCGTGGCGGCTGAGCCAGCGGACCACGGTGAGAGAGCGGTGGTGCTGAACGTCGTCCAGCTGCTGCGACTGCTTGGCCGGTGGACTGCTTCCGGTTTGTGGCCTCTATCCTGCGGTGGCGTCTGCTGCAAAGCCGGGGCCCGTGGCGGAAGATCCGTGGGCGCCGTGTGCCGGAGCTCTGAAGTCGAGGGTGAGCGGGCGTGCGTGCGCGCAAACAAGTCGGTGTCGGGTGCAAAAGGCAAAGAGGCACAACGTTGCAAACATGAACAGGAAAGGTGCAGTTCGTGCGGCCACCAGCGTTCGGCTTTCTGGGAACATGGGCTTGCGATGCGCAAGTGGGCTGCCTTCGAGGCGCAGCAATCCGGCCGAACGACCACTCGTCACCGGGCCAAGGCCAGTGCTCAGTCGAATGCCATGAGCCCAGCCTCATGGATCGTCGCTGACGCTGCTCCGACGGACAGGCACCGTTGGCCGTGAGCCACGCTGCTGCTCTCCATGCTTCTTGTCGCTTATGGACCGTATGGCTGACGACCAATTCATCGCCAGACCGCGATGTCATCACTCAGCGATTCGCCCTGCGCGCATCTGCCATCTGCCCGCGACAGCGGTTTATCCGATTCACCACTCAATCTCAGCCAGTGCTGGCGCAACGAGCACGAGTCCCACTCGATCGGAACTTCTCTACACATCGGCATTCGTGCCACCACCATCCCGCCGGGTGTGGCGGTCTACGTCACTCGTAAAGGCGTGAGAGTTCTGAGTGGCTCGAGCTCCCTTTCTTTTGAGCCTTACTTCTCCGCCAAGACCCAAGTGCGCCGCCGCCTCTTCCACAACCACAGTCTTCTCTTCGACGCCGAGCTGCATCTTGCGGTGCCGCGCCTCGTGGGAGAAGCGCGGACCTGAAGCAGACCATCGCACTCATGCTGCGCGGAGGCGAAGCTCGTAAGCTGCAGCCACTCGACAGGCATTGCGTTGCTCGACCGCGTGGTAAGATCGTCATTGAGCTCGCATGCGACTGTCAAAAATCAAGAAAGCACAACGAGATGATCCTTGGCACCCTGTGGCTTTCTCGTTGCAAACCTGCCGTCTACACGATTCTCCACTGTCAACCAACGCGCTGCGCGAATCACCGAGCTGACACCCTGGTGTGTGATGCGCAGGCGATGCGCACGTTGAGGCGAGCATCTTCGCGAACCCGGCTTGCTCGTCCACACGATGGACCGCACGTGTGCGGCCGAAGAATTGCCTGACGACTGTTTCCATGTGTAAGTCGCGAGCATGGAGAACATCGCCATTTGCGTGCCTGTAGTGCATCGAGAGTTTGGCTAAATGTCGATCAATGCCACTCGATTCACCTGCCACATCGAGCGCCACAGCTCACGAGTTGCGAGCATCGCTACCGTCAAACGTCTGCTATATTGCACATCAATCTGCCGCAATTGCCGTTCCCTCTCCAAAACGCGCGAGCCCCAAGACACATGCTGACAGTTTCTTCCGAACAGATCGTCTGGACAATCCTGAGATAGAGGTCTAGACTTCACGCACAGTGGCACTTCTCACACACCTGCCGGGCTCCGAGCAATAACTTTGCCTTGGCTGCAGTAGTTCTTCATTGTTAGAGTGTCAAGATCTGGCCGACAGTTCTTGGAACTCTTGAGAACGCCATCCACGTGAGTTGAACCGTATCGGAGCTCAACTTCCGCGGAGAACTGGCACCACTTCGCTACACTGGCGTAGGTATGGAGAATTTCGAAGACTCCGACGAACTTGATGTCTGAATCACTCGATTGCCTGGTCGCCTGTCACATTTCATCATGTCAATGTGCTGTTCCTTACAGTCCGGCTGCTTCTTCACAAATGTGCTGGCATCGTGACTCGGCAGCGCGCATCAGAGGGAGGATCATCATGCAAATGACAAAGCCAAGCCGCCACAGGGTCTTGCAGGGACTCCTTGGGGGAGTGGATCAGACCGTCTTTCCCTATACGTGAAGATCTGCTGAAGTCGAGGCAGAACGGTCTTCTTTGCACCAAGAAGATTGAGAATTGCCGGCCTAAATGCGCGGAGATGCTTCGAACCTCGTGACCCGACTTCTCCCGAATGCCATATCGCTCGTACGCCCCCTAGCTACGTACTTGCAGAGGGGGTCCGCGCAGACGACATTTGCCAATTTGGAATTCCAGAGCGCAGTCGAAAACATCCGTAAGGTGGCGAATTTAGGCTGCCGTCGCTGTGCAGGCAAGCCATGTCGCCAATGTCTATATACAAGATAGGAGAGCTCGGATGTCTCTCCTTATCATACAGCTCCAGAGAGTACAGAAAATATGTCTGCCGCGAGCCTTATTGTAGCTTTTTGAACGCGTCGTGAAAGTGAGCACAGTATGGGCGATACATGACTATCAACAAAGTGAAAAATTGAGTTGTGCAACCCTCGTCTTGCAGCCAGTGTCGTGTTCGCACCAGCAAGTACACCTCAGTCTGCGCCGAAGGAATATATTGGTAGTAATGTCATGGTTCCATCACCGTAGATGCGTGGTGCGGGTTGAGCCAGCGGCAGCAGAACACTCCGTGAACCACAGTTGTCGGTCTCGTATTCTAGCTGATGATCATTGAGATCAACATTTGGTGGCGACGGTAATCTCATGATCAAGCCACGGGGGAAGACAGTCTCACGTCCTTCGCGAGTGCAAACGGCATCAACATGAAGGGATGTCGAGCTTTGCTGGTGCTTTGCAGTTGTTTTGGTTGTGAGCTCAAAGGCAGGTCAGTGGCTGCCGAAATGTGGTCTCACATAAAACTTGGTTGTGAAGTTGTTGCTGCTCTCAACACAGAAGTGTTGATGCCAAGGCCCGGCAAGCTGCCGGCGCTAGTGCTGCTAGCCGAAAGCTCTTGCTCCCGCTCGTGCTCTCACTCACTTCGATACCTTTGCTGACAGCCTCGCACGCCCTTCGCGCTTACGACCGACCCCGTCTACCCCGCGAGTCTCCTCTCGATGATATACGCCGCATCACCGCGATAGCCCGAACCAACGGAGGACGAGATGGCCGACTTCAGCTATGCCGACGACATGGAACTGCAGAGGCTGAATGATCAAGTGGTATGAGCCGGATCTTGCGATGGCGCATGGGAAACAGCAGCTGACAATCGAACAGCTCGCAGATCCGAATGAGTTCGAGAACTGGGAAAAGCTGGTCCGCGCCGCAGAGACACAAGAAGGAGGCTTGAACCGCAACTCGAGCCCGCAAGCAATTGCTGCGACTCGAGACACATACGATCGCTTCCTTGCCCGCTTCCCGCTTTTCTTTGGCTATTGGAAGAAATATGCGGACCTCGAGTTCTCTATCGCGGGGACTGAATCTGCGGAAATGGTACGAGCTCCTCGGTCACCGTGGTGAACAAGTGCTGACGGTATGCAGGTCTACGAGCGGGGCGTCGCAAGCATAGGGCTATCAGTAGATCTTTGGGCCAACTACTGCGCTTTCAAGGTCGAGACCAGCCACGACGCGGATGTGATCAGAGAGTAAGTTGAAGGGCGCCCCTTTCCTTTCCATGCCCATAACTCCACAGAGCCACTCGCTCCAAGACAGCTATGCCCTGTGAGGATTGCTGCACATACGCACTTCAAGTGGTGAGATCTCCAACCCACAGGCTGGCAGCTATACGAGTCTCACTTTTAATCACTCAGACCCGCACTTCACCACCATTGCGCTCGCACTATTGCGCTTGCTTCTGCACGAAACGCTTGATCATGTTTATTTGATGGAGTGTTGGTCATGGTTCGGGTTGGGAGTTCCAGCTCCATCATCAATATGTTCGCCACCCACTCATCCCTGTTTGAACCCTTGCTACACCCGTCATCATTTCTGCAGACTCTGACATTGCTCGTGCAGGCTTTATGAACGCGCTGCGGACAGCGTCGGGCTGGACTTTCTGGCACATCCTTTCTGGGACAAATACCTGGAATTCGAGGAGCGACTGGACTCTCATGACCGCATTTTCGCGATTCTGGGACGCATAATTCATCTTCCACTACATCAGTATGCTCGCTATTTTGAGCGGTATCGCACAATGGCAGCACAACGCCCAATCGCTGATGTCGCGACGGAAGACGTCGTAGCTCGTCTCCAAGCGGACATTGCACAAGAAAGTGCCGAGAAGCCGCGGAACCCAGCAGAGGTCGAGCGCGAATTGCGCACACGCATCGACGCATATCATCTGGAAATATTCCAACGTACACAAACCGAGACCACAAAACGCTGGACATACGAACAGAACATTAAGCGACCGTACTACCACGTTACTGAGCTTGACGAAGAGCAGCTCGACAACTGGAGAAAGTATCTGGATTTCGAGGAGACAGAGGGCGATTACGAACGCACCAAGTTCCTATACGAGCGGTGCCTGGTAACATGCGCTAATTACGAAGAGTTCTGGTTTCGGTACGCACGATGGACCATGGCGCAAACGTCAATCACGAAGGAGGTGCGAAATGAGGAAGTGCGAATCATCTACAGCCGTGCGAGCTGTACTTATGTCGCAATCTCTCAGCCAAATATACGGCTGCACTATGCCCGATTTGAGGAGTCGATCGGCAAAGCAGACACTGCGATTGCCATTCACGAAGCGATACTGGCCACTGCTCCTGGCGACTTGGAGACCATCATTTCGCTGGCCAACACGCACAGGCGCCAGTACGGCGTTGATGCTGCTGTCGCTGTTCTCAACGAGCACATCAGCAGCTCCGAGTACAACCCATCCATTCGTGGCGCATTGGTAGCCGAGTTGGCTCGCTTTCTATGGAAGGTCAAAGGCGATGTTGATGAAGCTCGCAAGACATTCCAGAAGCAGCAGCAATGGTTCTCCGACTCGAGCGATTTCTGGCGAGCCTTCTTCGATTTTGAGCTCAATCAGCCCACATCTTCAAAAGAAGAACCTTCGCGGCATAAGCGTATCAAAGCTGTGTTTGACGACATTCGGCACAAGGCGCGCTTGTCAGCGCAGGACCTCGCTGAGATGTCCGGGAAGTATTTCGATCACCTTCTTGACCGTGGCGACGCAGATGCGATGCAAGAGTACATTGAGCTGGACATCGCGCTCAATGGTCCGTCGAGTGTTACAGTAGCTAGTAAGCAGAAGGCCTCTGGAAAGAGTGCAGCCCAGGCGAATGGTTCTTAGGTACGATCATGCCTATAGGAAGGCCATCGAGATTCTGGCCTTGGCGCAACTAGCCGGTATAGGCTCTCGCTATCTGGACGGGTCGCAGCCTGTAGGAGCGTCTCCAAAGCCAGCTGCGGACGCGTTGGACTGGGTTGGAAGTACCCGTAAGGCGCCGGCTGAAAGATGTAAGATACCCAAGACTTCAGCTTGGCAATTCAGTAATGCAGTAGCTAGCTTCAAATAGATCATCGACTGGAGCATCAACGTGGTCGCTTGTCATGTAGCCTACCTTTCCTTGCTCTATGACTTTCTCCAATTACGTCCTACGATCAATTTTGGTCAGTCATGGCATATGAGGCCTGAGACAATACAACTACAGGGCGGACTTCCGGTTATGCGTCTCAACGTATGAGGGACAACTGCCAGTCCGTTGGCAGACGAACGACAGCGTCCTCCTTCGAAGGGCCGATGTGCCAACTACACATGGACAAGACGTACGCGAGTATCGAGCCCAGAGCCTCGCGTCCTCCCACTCTGGTTCGCTGCCACTATAAACCGTGCAGCCCAGCTATGCGTGGGCATGCTGATCTGAGGGCATGACCGTGGCCATCGAAGAGGCAGATGATCGCGGTCTGGATAACTCGCAAGATTGGCCCGTCAGTATGATCTCTGGTTGTGGTCTGCTGAACACGATTGGCCCCTGCGCGAGCATCTTGGCCTGATGAGGTGGTCGCTCTCATGGAAGACGCAAACAGCTGGTGACGGGGCTTTCACGAAGTTGACCTGGCAATATGATCTCGAGGTGTGATCTGTTCAGTAGGCTGCTGACTTTGAATTGTTTGTCTCATCGCACGGTCAACCAGCATATCTTCCTGCTCCCGGCTGCTGCTTTTCTGATTTCATTCCCACACATCCAACACCATTGAACAGCACAAGCCTCTTTGAACAAGCACGTTGATCAAGCCTACTTTGGCATCTACTGTTGCTACTTGCAATCACAAGCCTCTTTGGACAACCACGTCAGTCAAGCTGATCTCGACCTCTGCCACTGCTACTTGCAACTTCAACCCCCTTTGGACAAGCATTTGATCAAGTCAACTTCGGACTCTCATAGCAAGTCTGCAACAACAACCTCGTCTCTTCCTTAGCACCCGTTACTGTTAAGTCGACATGCGCTCGACACTTCTTTTGGTCCTCTACGCCGGTGCTGTGGTGTGCTTGCCGCATGCCGTAGCTCCGATCGACGATGCAGTCCAAAGCAACACAACTCACAAGATTCTGCTACGCTCCCCGATGGATCCGGTAGGCGGAAGTGGAAGCGGGAGTGGTAGTGGAAGTGGGCAAGGCACAGGACGGGGCAAGCATCCCGCGAGCCCAGGTGAATGTCAGGGCAGTCCGAAGCGAGTCAAACCAGACGTCGACACCATTGATGAGACTTGCTCCAGAGCTGGGGACATAGTAAACTTGTTATGGGACCCAGACGCAACGATCATGCAGACATACAACCATGACTACTCCAGGTCCTGGGACCACAAACAGATCGGAGCGGCAGGTTGGGAGATTGGTCAAGCGGCGCAAGATATGAACAGGCTCTGTCCCGAGCTGGAAGGACTTTTACCGGATTCAGAAACACTGCGAGGCTATCGCGGTAACTTCGACATAAAATCTCCAACGATTGCAGTCGCCAATCAGAACGCATTGCAACCTGATTGGGAGACAAATTCGAGCCAAAACGCACATGGAAGCAATTTCGTTAATTCATATAGTCGCGATAGCAAGGCTTTTGGTAAGTGCGCTCCAGTGGTACTAACAATCACTTGACTGACAGAATACAGTGATCTCATCGGCACAACATCAGCTTTGGCAACATGGCATCCCCTCGAACAAGATCCCAGCACAAGCTAGTCCCGACATCCGTTGGGCAGATATAGCCTACTACGACTGGGCCAGGCCTATGCACCATCCAAAAAAATGGTTTGTGATCAAGCCATCCCAAGGAGCCACTCGACTTCTCCATGCTGCACCAAGTTGGTTCTTGATTAAAGCAGCTGCGACCTCACCAGATACGAAGCCTGTGACCAAGTATTGTCTCGATTTTTATGGCATGAACGAGTTGCCCGTCTGGCCCAAGATTCTGACCTTTCCAGCTGGCTCATATTGCTACAGTATGCTGCTTGGCACAGCCAGCTCTGCAGAGGTTGCTCAGTTTCTGATCTCACGCCGTGGGGTATTGGGCCACCAAGTTCTCCTATCAGTCACAATATATGCCACAAGTGACGATAAGAAGCAAGACGCCCCGAACCTACTGTGGCAGACGGCGAACTTCGAGCCTCAATTCGATCGCATAAGGCAGGTAAACGGCGGTGCGGACTTCCCAGAGACGCCTGATGGGTTTCCACATATGCTCAAGCCGCTTCCTGCTGGGCAGGGAGCCTAGAGAGCTGGCCAGTGGGCATCTTCGGCTCACAATGGCCAACAATGAAGTTTGGAGCGATGTGGGGGAAGAATTCTTATACGTAAGTTGAGGACTTATCAATAATGTGAGATACTAATACTTCCCCTGTGGATGTACAGTGCTGACTTCGTGTTCAGAACTCAACTGGAGTACGATACGGTGTTTCTGCAAGAGAGGTTCTTTGTCAAGCAGGCCAATCTGGTGATTGCAATATCATGCGAATGCCATTCATTTTGGAGATTGTTGGAGCGATTGGACATGTTCTGTATTTGCGATATACGTGTAGCACAGCAACCTATGGTCTTATCATCTCAAGAAATCAGAATTCGTGTTTTGGGTGCACACGATGTGTTTCGGGATAGCTCTGGACCACCCGGGGCTATCCAAGGAGCAACATGTGACAACGATGGACAAGGCCATTTGAGAAGATCTCAGAGATTGACAGTCGCTTGCGCTAGCGTGAAGCAGTTGAACCATACAAATGATGTGCGAAGCTATATTTCTGTTTCATCGAGGCTCAGTGCAGGCGCTGAGTGCGACGAAGACGGCGCCGTGTAATGTGCAGGCTGGCAGAGCGAGGGTCACCGTGCCCCGGTGCAGTAAGTATAAGAATTCAGTGTACTCTCATATTCTCATTGTATGCAAGTTGGGCAATTGAGCGGTACAGGCAAGCTACGTCCTTGATTTTGCTCGCCCAGAGAACTTGACGGCATTGTCCAGCAGTTACTCGAAGACGACGAGTGCGAGTCGCACTCAACAAGGTTACGAGCATGGCGCGGTCGTGCTACGGGGCAAGGGGTCGTGTCTCAACAAACTATAAGCCAGTCCAGTAGTACAGCTAGACTATGTCGGTAGTATTTGCTGGATCCACAGCTTCACGGTGCTCGCATTGAGTCCAATAGCTGGGAGGCGATGACGTTCATTGGCGAGTTATAACTTTGTTGAACAACAAGCCATGTAGCTCTTATTTGACGTTTAGATATTGGTCGCTAGGGTGCCACGGCTAGGCTATGCCCTCTTACTTGCAGAACTTCCGGTCGACAAACCTCCTCCTATCATCTCATGTCTTCCGATGACACTCGATGACGGTAAAGCAGAACGGCAGATGAAGAATGTCGTACTGTTTGTCAGCAGTTCCACAACCTTTCGAGACAGACCAGCGATAGGGCTAGAGAGAGGCACAACTAGTGCATGACCGTGGAGGCGCAGCTTGCTTGTAGTGCAGCTGACGCGAATGGTACCACGAGTACAGATCACTGTCTGCCAACAATCCCCTCGGTGTGCGGATCATCAGCGGCAGTGCCAGAGGAAAAGCAGCTAGAGAATGCTCGCGCGAGGGGTGCTCGATATGTGGTCGGTGGTTTTTGATGGTATAAGCTATCGCCTGACTATTCCGTGATCTGATTTTCGTTACTGCCATCATCCTCGTTGTCCTTGCGGATATGGATCAAATTAATTGTAATGAGCAGTCACCTGGACAGCTGGTGCCATGAGGGGTCCAGCTTCTGCTGAGCGATTCTTTTGATTATTTTCTCCGCAATATAAGCCTCCGAAGAAAGAGTGCGTCCTCATTGTCTTTGAGGCCTGGTGATAAGCATGAAGGCAGTTGCGAGGAACCAGTAGAACACTGCGTTCAGGCGTGAAGGTCCAAGTCGGCAGCATTGGAACACGACCGGACAGAATTTCATTTTGGCGACGTAAGGTCGACTGTCGACGTATGAGCGTGCCAGTACACGCCAGCGATAGCTCTGCCCACGTTCGCCTCATCAGGTGTCTCGGAGCAGATACAACGAGGCTCCAGCACGTGAGTTGGATATGTGCCGGAAAGGCATGCTCTCAGCCCATGTGTCAGGCGCTCGAGGCCATAAAGGCGTACTTAGAAGACCATCTGCGACTGCAGCTTTCAGAGTCTCGTAGCAACAGCACTCTCATTACGACGATCTCAGAAAATGCTCTGGCAGGTCGCAACCAGTCTCCTCTTTCTACAAGTGGGCCAAGGCGCACCAACAGACTCGAAGAGATCCAATACTGGAGGGCCATCGCAAGGTAGACAACAGCCAAATGCGGCGCCGGCAGGAAACACAGACACGCACAACCCTTTCGCGCTCATGGACCACTACAGGCTGCAGGGAGTGAGCATGATGAACATAATGGGACAAGAAGATGCTCGTCAACTTGATTTATACCGCAGTCCTTTCAAAGTTGAGGACTTCTGCGATCTCAGTCATGGGATTTGGGAGTCTCTTGATCGTGGCCAAGACGCGCTGGTGGTGTTACAAAAAGCGATACCTGAGCTTGAAGGCCTGGTCGGTGTAAAGGGTTTCGAGTCGCCAGAGTCCAGGGTGAGATGGTCTGAGGAGGAACTCTGGATTGACGAAGCGAGGGCCTTGAATCCATCTCCCGACGAACTAGAGTACCGAAACCTTCTGAGTGGACCAAACAAAATGATCAGTGAGCGAGTCCATTGAAGCAGCGCCCCGAATGACGCTGACTATTTCTAGTTTCACTGCTACGCGAAAGTTCGATCATTGCAGACGCAGACCGAGATGCCCAGTATGAGACCAAACTCGGGCGTTGGTCCGACGTGACGTTCCTGTCCTATGGTCTCCTGGTGACCGCTGGCGAGGGCGGCGAGAGGAACAAAGATTTCCTGAACGAAGCGCCTGAAGGCTACATCCCAGTTCAAAAGAAATTGGCCCCAACTTGGTTTTTGCAGCACGACATCGAGGTACTAGACGAGCTCGCCGATGTCGTCGAATTCTGCCTGGGAACTTATCACAAATGGAAACTCGCCAGCTGGCCAGGGGTCACGTTTCCCATCGGCTCGTTCTGCTATCTGGCACTTCTTGGGACCGAAACCGGATCTGAGCTGGCCATGTTCTTCGTCAGACACCGCATGGCAATTGGTCGTGCGATATTCGGCTCAGTGACTGTGTTCAAGGACAAGTCTGGCAAAACAAATTTGTTGTGGTGGGCAGCGTATGACGATGCCATTGTTGAGAGGCTTGCGCTGGTGATGAATGTGAAGAATTCGCAAGGCAATGACGCTGCCAGGAGACTTGCTACACCTGCCGATGCATTCCCTTATCCGCTGGCGCCTGTGCGTGCTCCGGGCAACCATTGATGAAGTGCAAAGAAGGTTGATTTTACGGTGATGGGTCCGGGAAAATTGTGCTGGAAGTGTTTCAATATTCTGCAGCTCTGGTTCGGTTGTGCCTTCAAGCTTCGAAAGACCGTCGTGGGGTTTGGCTTTCTTGCCAGTGAAACTTCCCGACAGGTCTTCTCAAGCGACAGCTTCTTCTTGGCTTCAAATAGACAAAGACCAGTACGACTCATCTTCCAACTCGATTAGTCACCCAAACCATCCTTTCCCTTCTTTTCGTTTCTGTTCTGCGCGCTCTTCCATCTACCGAATCACGATCAGTACCCACGGCAAACATTGAAATCGTGTTCGCTGCCACCTACCCATTGCTTCTTACACTGCTTGTACGCACTGCAAAATGCGTCAGCATCCATTGCGCGAGCCAAATCTAGGTCTACTCACTCAAAATAATCCTGACACATCGCTCGATCACCTCCATTCCTTCGTAAGCACTTCAGACTTCGGTTTGCAGCATCTTGACATGGATCAAAATATTCGCTATAGCGCTTGCTGTACAGATGTCAGTCCGAAGATGACATTGTGGCGGAACTTTGGTGGCGATTGGAAAACGCACCTCTCGAATCGGGAAGAGCTTTGCGACCATTCGGTCTTCTCAGCCTCCTCCACATTAGTGTTCCCCGGTGTCACATCCTTCGACATGATGTCTTCGATGAAAAATCGATGGGTTGCATGAATATCAATGGACCAAAGTGAAGTCACATATGCACAAGGATCACCGCACGGATGTGGCTAGCGTCGGCTGCAGCCGAGAGGCCATGTTCATGGCTGCAACTTCGACACATATCAGGAACGGATGAAGGAGCTCAGGCACATGTGCTCTTGAAGCGGCTCTCGCGTCTAAAGCGAGGTACTGCAGCAGCTGTACGAAAATCGGCCTCGTGACTGAGCTGATTATATACTAATATGCGATCCATTGCCCGATTTGGGCCTAAAATCCGAAAATTGGTATGCGTCTAGCCTTTTGGATCCTCCCACCATCAGGAAGGTGGTATTGCACCATAGTAACATATAGACCTGGAGCTCCAGCTCCGCCTCCTCGCTTTCTCAAGACCCTTCTTCACGAATTCAAGCCTAAGAAACACTGCAAGCAATACGGCATAATAGGAAGAGAAGTAAACATGCCAGCCGTTGCTCAGAGTCTGCTTGATCAACTACATCTGTGCTTCGAGACGATACGGAAGGGAATGGGCTCATACCTGGACTATCTTGAGGATGGTAGGTAATGCAGAAAGCTGTTGGCTTCAGACATCATGCTGACAGACATGAAGCCGAGTTCTGATGGCAGAGCCAACAGAAGAGGCAGAGATCTAGGTCCAGAAGTCGATCACACACATCCAGTCCTCCGAAGAAGAATTGGCATAGAAGACCTTAACTTGTGAGGAAGGCCAAATGAAGGATGGATTCGCTGAAAAATTGGTGGCGTTCGGATTTGATTTTGATGCATGGAGCGTTTCAGCGAGCGAGCAGTGCATTTTGAAGAGCTTTGAGGATGAGCTTCCTTCAGCCATGCTGATATATGAGCTCATGGTCGAGAGGAAAATCATTGTTAGGACTGTAGGTAGTGGAGACGCTCAGGGAGTGGCCGGCAATCGTCTCACTCCTCGTCCGAATCGATTTCGTGTGGTCGTAGCCATCAATTTTGTGGCAAATCTGTCCTGCATCTTCTGACCATAATGCGATGTGCAGCAAAATGTTCGTATAACCAAGCAGGTGGAGAGGAGGAATTGAAGCACAGGGAAGAAACAGGGCGGATTGAATGATCGGCGGGGAATACCGCGCTAGCTCAGTTCGGATGATCCGTGCCGCACGCGACTACGTAGGGCTGAATCTGATTCACTTCCAAATGTTTGACGCGACGAACTCCAGAAAGCCGTTGATGCCATCTTCACATGTTGTAGCTCCTCAGCCCGCCTGAGCTTCACTTACCACAACGTGCATCTCAATTATCACGTGTCTGCGGCATCACACTCGCGGTGGAAGCTGCTCCAGACGAGAGCTCATTTTAGGAATCCCACATCCGCCACGACCCTTGCCCCTCGACGACACGTCCAACACAACACAAACGACACGTCTCCATGACACCAACGACGACCTGAACGACGCGACGCATCTCGCACCAACAATATCTGTCATGGACGGATACCATGAATCCGAAGGCGGCGCACGCAAACGCATCAAGATCTCAAAGACCTCCAGTCGGCCGGTGGGGAACGGCCCAACCAGTCCCGCCATCGTCGCCTCCGATACCCAGATCACGCAAGAAGCAGGACCGAGCGAGGGCGTGTTATTGCCAAAGACAGAGACACAACAAGATGCCGGCCACAAACACGACGGAAGCTGCCATCATGAGGAGTCGTTACGGGCGTTGCACACAGACATGGAGGCGATGAGACAGCTCATCACGTGCAAAATGTGCTATAGGTTCTTGTACGAGCCGTATGGGCTGACTTGTGGACATACATACTGCTACAGCTGCCTCTCTCAGTGGATGGCCGCGGCAAGAACGTGTCCAGACTGCAGAGCCCGG
The DNA here is from genome assembly GCA_013365245.1 of Cercospora brassicicola. NCBI lineage: Eukaryota > Fungi > Ascomycota > Dothideomycetes > Mycosphaerellales > Mycosphaerellaceae > Cercospora > Cercospora brassicicola. Next base: position 15,784 of record JAASLH010002845.1, on the reverse strand, counting down.
GTGAAAGAGGAGCCCAGGCCGACTTGGGTCATCCGCGAAATGGTCCGCATTTTCGTGGGAAAGAGTGAATTGCTGCCAGATGGAGAAACCACCGAAGAGCACGAGAAGATGGCGAGAGAGGAGGCAGAGATCGTGGCTAAGGACAAAGCCAACACCAATGTGGAGACGGGAGGTCTTTTCCGTGGACACTTCGGAAGGGGCACAAGACTGAACCCACTCACGGCTGTGCGAGACTATGCCGACAATGTGTGGAGATGTCCAGATTGCCATTCCGAGGTGGAAGGACGCAGATGCACTGGATGCAGAGCTCCGGTTCGTATCGATGCCGATTCAGATGACGAGTCCACAATGTCGGATGACGATGAGCTCGATGGATCACTTGCAGATATGGATCACGACGCAGATGTGGATCTTGGCCTAGACGGTCACGTCTTCTTCGGCTCTGAGGGCTTCGGTGAAGGCAGTAGTGACATTCACGACGGACTGGACCACTACGACGAGGCGCGACTTCACTACATTACTGATCTCCAAGACCATCCGCATGTGCATCGGCTCCTTGACTCTGAGGATTCCGAGGACTCGGAAGGAGGCAGCGACATGGATGGTTTCATAGATGACGAAGTGCAGTTCGAAGAGGATGCCACTGTTAACGAAACAGAGGATGAGGCTGAAAGCACTCCTGCACGTCCGACTGCTTCGCAGCAGCGCCGCAGACCCATTCTTTCCGATTCTGATGATGATGACGTTGAAGAAACCACAGGGCCTCGGCGTGTGGTGCCCAACATTCAACGTCTTGCTGTGCCTGATTCAGCGGGCGAAGATGATAGCGACGATGGACCGATCGCCAGCCAGAACGGCCGGCGACGCGGCGCGCGTCCACAGATTGACAGCGATGGGGAAGAAGATGAAGACAGCGATGGGCCACCGGAGGAGACAATGGTTGACTTCTCGAATCTTGGAGCCTTTTCTCCCGCCACAGAGCACAGCGATGACAGTAACGAAGAAGAAGAGGAAGATGCGATCGAGCAGCCACGTGGTATTTACGACACTGATGAAAACGACGGCGAAGATGAAGATGAAAGCGACGAAGATGCATTTCCGGTTGTGCAGCAGCGCAATACACGTGGAGCAGGCAGTCGTACTCAGCCATACGACTTTGACGATGACGAGGAGGACGAAGACGGAGATGGAAACGAAAGTGATGATTCTGATGAGAGGGGTATGCAAAACGGGTGGGCCCCCAGCGCTGCACGTGTGACCTCCTTCCAGATCCCAAAGCTAACCTATATTTCAGATTCTACGTCTGAGCCGGATCTCGGATCGTACAGTCATCGCCTACATACCCGCGGCCCTCGCCGAAACCGCCATCGCAGTCCACCGCCTTCTTACTCGTCCCTCTATCCGCAGGGCAACCCGCGCGTACAGCCAACATACCGCTTGAGTCGGATTCCAGCAGAAATCATCTCGAGAGCTGCTCGTGTCGCCCAATCTCGTGGTGCGAACGCGGGTCAGCCCGGCCATCCCTTCCAGCTGTCCAACACATTGGCGCGTCTGAACGCCGCCCGCGAGCAGGATCGAACTGATCGCTTTCCTGCTCCTGGCCAAACACATCACTTTGGTATCGTCGCGGATTCCGAGGACGAAGCTGAGATTGCAGAATATGCCTCAGGTTCGAGTGGCAGTAGCAGGACTTTGCAAGGCGATCCTGCACCTCGTGCTACCGTCACGGTCGGTCGACGTCGTGGGAGACGAAATCGCTTCCGTAATGCTGTGCCTCAATCGGATGAGGAATGAGAGGCTGCGAGCATGCAGGGTATCGCTGGCCTGTTGTTGAGCTCCGGCGTGAGCGGGTACGGCGTGGAATACGAACCTTCAGCATGACCTTTTCTACATAGCTTAAACGGCTGTATCGAGCATGAAGATCGTCTTGGAGCCGAAGAAGTACAAGCTTTTTAATGAGCATTCGTGGCACTTTGTCACGGATTTTGGATGCATTTAATCTGATTTTCATTCGTTTTTGGACCTCGCTGCATGCATGACTTGTGTCTGTGCACTGGCGATTTCAGTAGCTCTTCGCGCGTCGCGCTGCGTTTTGAGCCTGGTCGTCTTCTACAAATCTCCTCCCAAGCAAGACTTGGCCAACAAGTAATTGCCAATTGCTGTCCAACTTTCTTTCAATGCCAACGGTCCTGTCCTGGTGGTCTCAATTTCGTTTTCGTGCTTTTCGTGTCGTTCTGTGAGTCTGCTTGTGGGTATCATATGCTTCATGTCGTCTTTTCGCCTTTCAGAGGAGGGTAGGGGTTGTGCTGTTGTGGCCCTTGGCTGCTGAACAGCAGGCGCAACTTGTCGCTTGCCGTTGTGCGTTGAGGGCTACTCCTCAGCTCGCGGCCACCACGGAGTGAATACTGGCCATTGACCGTCAACCTCACCTTGACCATCAACAGGTATCATATCGCCCAAGTCCGCAAGATCATACTGAGTCGGCGTGTGTCCATACAAACCTCCGACATCATACGGAACAGGTATGAACTCATCCAGAACCCCAAGGTGAGTCTCAACAGACATGAATCCAAGCGGACCCTGGTGAACAGGCTTGACGGGCATGGAATCACCTAGCCCCTTGGTGTCACCCTGATCAGGGACGATTCTGCTCAGATCCATAGGGCCACCCTGAACAGGTACGATTCCAGTCAACCACTCAGAGTCACCCTGAACAGGCAAGATACTGCCCAGACCCATGAAGCCACCCTGAACAGGTAAGAGCTCGTTCAGGCCCCAAGGATCATCCTCAAGAGGCATGGGTACGGCCAAATGCCTAGGACCATCCTCAAGAGACACGAGCCCACCCGCAACTCCACTCTGAAGAGACATGCCCGGCTCCGCGGCCTTTAATCCAGCTGAAGCGATTGCTTTGCGCTTGCGGGGAGCCTTGTCCTTTTCCTCGTTTGAAACGATGGCTTTGCGCTTGCGGGGAGCCCTCGGCTTCTTGTTCGCCTTTTCCATCTCCTCCTTCTCCTTCGCCTTTCTCTTCGCCTTCGCCTCCTCCTTCAGCTTCTCAAGAGCCTCCTGAATGTTTGGGCAGTTGCCGTGGAGCCGGATGTCTATGAGGCTGGGGATCGAACGCAAGGCAGTGAAGCCCGATATCCTGAATCCAGGGAGGCCAGCTGTAGAAACCTGTACGCTCTTGAAGTGTTCTTCATCAATCCAGATATCGAGTTCCTTGAGGAAAGGCAGTGCAGCGACCATTTTGGCGACTTTGGAAAGCTCGGCTTTGAATCCTACTTCGATTGAAAATGCGAGGTAACGGATGTGCTTGCGACGGGCTTCTGGCGTTCTCTTGAGGAAATCGCGCAGGCGTCTGATGTTCTCACATACGAACAGGTTATCTCCATAGAACACTGGCATGGCCTCTTGGTAGATCTGCTTGCTGACTTGCAGCAATGCCAAGTGGAGCGCTGGAGGTGAACATCGAATGGAGACTCTTGGCAACTGCCACACCGTGATGCGACCAGGCCATCTGGAAAGACCCGGAAAGGGCTTCTCATAGTCCTTGGAGAAAGTAGAGAATGTCGGCTCCACGTAGGGTCCTGAGTTGACATTGACGCCAGATCTGGGCAGAAGCAGTGCCATTTCGTAAATACGCAATCGCAGTTCGGTCGGCAGGTCCATAAGACGGAAGTGTTGGCTAGAAGATGCGCGAAGGAAGCGATGCAGGTAGCCACGCGCCGCACTGAGCGAGTTCAATGCCCACTTGCTACCATCGGACGTCGGGAACTTGACAGGGTCGCTCTCAGGAAGCTTCTTGCCATCTATCTTGCGATGAATCGGCGGATCAAGTTCGGAGAAGATCTTCTCAAACTCGACAGAAATCTCCTGGGTTGGTCCCCAGCCGGCAGATGCCCCACCGAGTTTGGTGTGAAACGCCAGGGCTTTTTGCGCATAGTAGCGAAACTTGGTCACCATCCAGAAGTGGATGGCTTCCTTGCTCAGCTCTTCCATGATGACGAGGCATATGACGACGATCTCAGCAAGCGAAAAAGGCGGCTTCTTGTCGGGCATTCTGAACGGTTCGATCACAGAACGAACCTCAGCCTGTAGATCAGCGAGCTTTTGCGCCTCTGAAGAGAAATTCGACTGGCTTGACGGAAGAGTGGCGAGTTGTTGGGGGTCAGAGCTACCGGCGGTTGAATCAGACTCGCCATTGAATACGCCGTCCTCAAACTTGGTTGGAGGATCTGGCTCTAGACCGTCGTCGTCGTTCGTGGTCATGGTGTGCGGCAGTGGTACTCGACAAAATGGAGTACTGCCAGCATCGACACAGTGATATTGTGCGACGACAACTTCGGAACACGGAGGTCTGAGCAGGCGCGACCTGTGCTTCTTGATTTGCTTGCGTTGCTGTTGTGGTTGTAAAAAGTCGATGTGAAAGGTCAGAGTGTTGCCAGTATGTCAAGCCGCCTATGGAATATATACTTCGCACAAGGGAAGCACTCAAGCCATAAGCCTCACCCGTGGCCCGGGGCGACCCCTGACATGCTGCAGTTCACTCACACCCTGCAGTGAACGCTATGCTAGACCTCACAATCTTGAGCTGAGCCCGTGGCTGGCTGTCTGGGGCGATTGCGAGCTGCGCTTGCACCAGCTTTCTTGCGGCAGGACACGTGGACTGCGCGGATCGATGAGCAGTGACAGGCATGACTCTACTCTACCCATTTTGTGTTGTGGTAAGTTGGTGAGTAGAGAAGCCGGAACGGGGAGAGAAGAGGAAGTCGTCGGTGTCCCGAAGAAGCTTCCATACCAAGCTTGTCCGCGCTTGGTCAGCCGCTATGACCGCATCTCGACCACCTTTCGCACGCCAACGCCATTTCTGTTTTCTCGCCAAAATTGCCCGGCCCCTAAGCAGCGAAGCACTCTACATACCAGTGGAAACGAGCGCGAGAAAGCAGGAATCCCCCAACAGACCATCAAAGTCCGCTAAATTCGCACCAACAAGGATCAACCCGCCGCACGACTCAGACGATGGCAGAAACTACACCAGCAGCACCTGCGGCCAACGGCGCCAACGATCAGAACACGGGAGGACGCGGAGGCCGAGGCAGAGGCGGTCAGAGAGGCGGTGCGTCGCGTGGAGGCTCTTCGAACAGCTTCAATGGCGCTCCCAACGAACGAGGGACTGATAGAGCCGGACCCGAAAGCAGAGGAAATCGGGGGCGGGGCAGAGGCAGAGGGCGGGGTGGAAGAGGTGGTCGTGGCGACGCAAACCACAACAATCGCGACAGAGCATTCAGCAACAGCCAGCAGGACTCATCAGCAGTACAACCGCCTCCGCAGCCTGGTGGGCCGGGCGTCTTTGGTGCTCGCCTGACCAAAGACGCCGCGGAGAAAACCCAAGGCGAGGGCGCAGGGGCGGAGGTTGAGGGCGGCGACGACGTCGAGGCGGAAGTGTGCTTCATCTGCGCATCTCCCGTTTCGCACAACAGCGTTGCGCCCTGCAATCACCGCACCTGCCACATTTGCGCCCTACGACTGCGTGCGCTGTACAAGACCAAGGCTTGTGCGCATTGCAGAACGGAGGCCGCAAATGTGATATTTACGGATGATGCTGAGAAGAGATATGAGGATTTCAAGGAAGGAGATTACTTCAAAGAGGACAAGAACTTGGGCATTAGCTACGAAAAAGCCGAGATCTTCGAGGACACTGTCTTGCTGTTGCGGTACAACTGTCCAGACGAGGGCTGCGATGTTGCCTGTCTCGGGTGGCCAGACTTACATCGACATGTGAAGACTGTGCACCAGAAAGTCATGTGTGATCTCTGCACAAGGAACAAGAAGGTCTTCACTCATGAGCACGAACTTTTCACACACGCGGAGCTGAAACGACACGAGAAGTTCGGCGACGACAACCCGGGAGCTGTTGATCAGAGTGGGTTCAAAGGTCATCCAGAGTGTGGTTTCTGCAGAAGACGCTTCTATGGCGATGACGAACTCTTCTCACATTGCCGAGAGCGTCATGAAAGGTGCCACTTATGCGACAGAAGAAATGGAGGGAACAGTCCTCAATACTTTCTGAATTATGATGCTTTGGAGAAGCATTTCAACAAGGACCACTTCCCATGCCCCGACAGAGAGTGTCAGGAGAAGAAATTCGTGGTTTTCGATTCAGAGATGGACTTGAAGGCACATCAAATCGAACAACATCCCAATGGACTCACAAAGGATGCCCGGAGAGTGGACCTCTCTTCCTTCGATTATCGGCCTCAATACCAAGAACCTACACGTGGCAGGGGAGGTAGACGAGGAGGCCGCGGACGTGATCCGAACGCAGAGCCTATGCCAGCGGCCTCAGCCGGTAGCTTGAGCCGAGCGGAACTGGCTCACCAGCGGGAGCGCGAGATTCATAGTGCACAGTCTGTGACAGCTCGCTCATTCGGAGGTCAATTGACAGCACCAACTCCTGCTCAAGCCTCATCACGACCAGCACCTGCTCCAGCTCAGCAAGCTCCGACCATAGTCGCTCCACCTTCACCTCGACCAGCTGCAGCGCTTACGCCGCAAGACCAAGCACGTCAGCTGAGGCATGCCGCTGTGAATGAGCGAGCATCAAACTTGGCACGTAATGAGAAGGTCAAGATGGACGAGTTCCGTGAGCGTGTCTCAGCATATACGAGGGGCGGGATTTCAGCTGGTGATCTCATCGACGCATTTTTTGCTATTTTCGACACATCATCAAATGAGATTGGTAAGCTCATTAACGAACTGTCGGACATCTTCGAGGTTCCTGGCAAGCGCGAAGGATTGCTCAAAGCATGGGCAGACTGGAAAGCGGTAAATGAAGATTACCCAACTCTGCCAGGACCTGCTGGTGCGAACACGACTGCAGCTGGAGTCCTCGGGAAAGGTGTCGGTGCGTCGCGTGTGTTGAAGCTCAAGAGTTCTACGGCCAAAAGTTCACAGTCGGCTGTGTCTCGCCAGGCATCATGGGCTTCCGCGGGTAGCTCTTCTGCAGCATCCTCCAGCAATCCCTTCCCATCCCTCCCTCCTCGCAATGGCGGGCCGTCAGTAGCGGGCCGGGGCAACGCAGCGCCTGCTCCTACGCCCAGCTGGCTCGCTGTTCGACCGGCAGCAGGCTCTAGTGGCCAGTCACCTGCATTGACGCCTTCAAGCTCTGCCCGCGCGTCGCCTGCTATTGGCGCTCGTCAAGCACCAGCAAACGTCAGAAGCTCGGAACTGTTTCCTGCTCTTCCAGCAGCGAAGAAGCCTACCAGCACTGTCTTCTCACCTGGCTACACTGGACGAGGAATTATTAGAAATAATTCCGGGACACCCAATGTCAGCGCGTGGGGAGGAGGCAGCGGCTCCACCACTCCGGCTGCAGAAACGTCAGCGCAAGCGGATGAGAATTTTGCAAGGAAAGGTAAGAAGGGGAAACAAATCATGTTCAAATGGGGCTAGGTCACTCGAGTTCCCAGCACGGATGCTTCTCACCAGCATTGTATCTCGATGTGACGCCTCACCAATGTCATCTCTCATTGCTACGTAATTTGACATTGCAGTAGCAAATGCTTGCACTCGGCAACGCAACAGGATAGACCTCTTTGCTGCTGAGACGAAACATACAACAAGCAATAAATGATCACCACAGACTTTCTTCCCTGGTCTCAACATTTTTCGCAAGCACTTTGCATTTGATTTCTGCTTGCTACACACCTTGACCAGTCATTTAGCGCAGCAAACTTACAGCTATACAAAATGCGGCAGAATACTGCCTTTCAGCATACATCCTCACACAGATCGGACCATCAACCGCAACGGCAAGTTCCAGATCAACAGCAACAACAGCCACAGCAACAACAGCCACAGCAACATCAACCACGAGATCGATTTCAACATCAAACATGTCTGCAAGCGAAGCTACCTATGCTTTCGGCGAGCACACGCCGCGCACTGTCGTCGACATACCTACGTTCAAGAAGTATCTGATTCAAGAACGCGAAGAGGTCGTCCTCCCGCTACGAGACGGTAAAAACGATTCTGGCTCCAGTGAAGATTCCGACGAGTTCGATAAGGCCAAAACCGCGCAATTGAATCGCCTCAAAGCTCTTCTAGACATGCTCAAGTATTCGCAAGTGAACAAAGACTTACTGGAGAAGGAAGCGGCGCTTGCAGATACCCTCGACATCATCTGCACGGCTCCAGTTTTCAGCAGCTACCAGCAGGCTGCTCAGGAGCTGAAGACTCGCTTTGCCAAGTCAAACCACGGCGCGGGAGAGCCTGTCTTTATCACTCCGTCGACTGGCAAGGAGAAGCCATTAACACATGGCCATAACGGCTTCACGCCTGGTGAAACTTGGAGCCTCCAGCCAGATGTCGTCCAGGTCGGCGTACACGGTACACAGGCTGGCATCTACGGGCATCCGCTATCTGGAGTCAGGTCACTCTCACTCAGAAATGGCGAGAACACCGGTACCAGTCTGAACAGGGACGATGGTGTCAAGGTCCTGTACGGAACTCGCGGAGGTGCCGACGAAGAAGACAAGGACACTTTGCCTGCCCCAAATCGTGAGACTTTCTCACTGTACGCTTCAATTCGTACCAGAATTCCTGTCCGTGTCTTACGCTTTGCTCCCTCCGTCGGTCCCGGCCAGAAAGCACCACCAGCCGGTCTTGGTCCGGAAGTGGGTTGGCGATATGATGGGTTGTACAGGATCACTGGAGTTGTGGAGGCCACGAACGAGAAGAGGGGAAAGTTCGAACAATTCACCCTTGAGCGGGCGCCACTCAACGATAACATGGGCGTGTCATTTGCCGATTGTCGTGGCGTCGAGAGCTCCGATGAAGAGAAAGTGGAGTCTGACAAAGAGGTTGCTGACGCCAAAGCTGAGCGTGCGCAGCATAAGTACAACTACTAGCAGGTTGACGGTGGGTCCGGCATAGCTCAGGGCAAGATCGATGAGGTTTCTGGTGACGCGATGGAGCACATGGCAGATCAGGAGGCTGAGAAGAATCTCAGCGAGGGTGACAGATCTGACTGTTTTGAGCGTGATGGCATGTCACATCGCTGAGAGCACTGCTCCAATGCTTGAAGCACGCTCATGAGAGCGCAAATAGCTCATCAAGGCGGAAAAGGCATCAAATTTCACTTCAAGCTCATCTTTTACTTTCCACATCCCCATGTTGACGACCACATCTCACACCTTACTCTTGCTGCGACCATTCATTACATTGCACCATATGCACCGACCTGTCTAGATGTCTCCACTTCACTTCGACGAGCATCACGGGCTCCCAAGCATAGCCTACTCTTTAAATTCATTCCTCAGGAACGAACAAGCTTCCAACGACACTGGCACTCATCGATGATACCTTCTCTGCCTTGATCAGGAGATCAAGTAGCTCGTTTAATCTCTTTCGCAACGAGCGCATGATCCAACCTCACCACTTCACAACAATTCAACGCCCTACTCGTCATGTACGACCTAGTGCAATCGCTGTACTACAAGACCAGTGAACCATGCAGTCGATCATGACCCAAGAAACCCAAGACAGTATCCATAATCAAATGTTCCCGAATGCCCAGCATCGAACGTTGCACCACATCCCCACAATCGTCACATCCATACACGAGGGTGTTGTGCTACAATGCACGAGACTCTTGTAACCCCGTGGCTGTCCCAAAAAGTCTCGCAACATATGACAAATCTCAATGTCGTGAAACTCGTACCTTGCAGGTAGATCGTATCTCGTGTAAATCCGCAATCAACACCGCATACAGACCGAACGTACTCCGTCCACCATCTTAGCATCAACAACATCCCGAAGATACAAATCTGTCCCACGTGTTCGCGTTCATCCTCCAAGATCAACCCGCTATTCCTCCGCCCGACTATTATCGACTCCGCCACCCTCCAACCCCAGCCTCTAGCCAAGCGTCCCTCCAAATCGAGCATCGAAATCGGCACGACTCCAGCTTTCCCTTCCCCAACATGTCTCAGAAACCATTATGCGCCGAGCGAAGTCCTGCCCTCCGTCCCTTGTACAGATCAGCTGACGCAATCTTGAAGAGAAGAGAAGCGCGGCCCAGTGATCAGCCGCGCTTAGATATCGGTACACATGTAGTTCTTGCTAACTAGAAGTACCGCGACCTAACTAATCGGCTTCAATACGGAGCGGGAAGAATGGCCATAGTGTACGATCTCAGTGAAGACAAGAATGTCATGTGCATTAGTCGTCGAGGGTCAATAGATCAAGGAAAGATAGCGTTGGCGAATTTGGCACCTGATCAAGAGGAAGCTGAAGCTGCGCGGCTAGCAAGCAGCTTGTCGGGAGATCCTGGTATGTAGCTTCATCAAGCGGGGGTGGGTACTTGTGCGGGAGATTTTTGATGATAATGATATGGTATGGCGTGGATGAGGTGCTCGTTGCTCACCACTCTTGCAGCAGTAACGCAGATTTCGTTATCTCTGTCTCGTGATACTGTATGCGCAGGATCATCTGATAAGGCTGTTCGTACGGCCGATGCTAAGGCCGGACTATGTTGCTCACGCAGTAAAGCCATGAAACCGGCGGAATGCGACCTGCGGTGTAGGACTTCAGCATGAGCTGACGAATACCACCACTGTGATGACCGTCACAGTCATCGTTCGCTGTTCTCCGATGCTCTCGCTCTCCGTATTCGTGCATCTCACTCATGTGCTCTCCGTCACATGCGGTCTGCAGGAGGGTAACTCATCGGCCGTCGTAAGCCCGCCTCATCGCTCGAAATAGAGTCCAATGCAAGTTCCTGCATAAGCCTCATCGCTCATGGTGTCTCTGTACCTACAGTAGCCGCACAGTAGCATCTCTACATTTCAGCTCTCGGCAGTAGTGCGATACAGTACTCTGTAGATGCAAATTACAATGGCCCGCTGTCGCGCGAAGTACCTGCATAAGCTCTCTGCCATCTGCATGTCCTATACACAAGTGTCCGGAGATGGTGAAACAAATGCAGCGCGGCAAGCCTGTCGGAGTCCATCAAACCTACGTTAGACGCGATGGCGTCAAGCGTCAAAATTCCCAGGTACCTTTCGCACGTGAAGAGTCTTAGCGCGGCGTGCAGCTTGCAAAAAGCTGTGGGAATATTTGAGTGCAAGTTGAGAGAGCAACGCGGCTTCGGCACACTAGGCACGACCAAGGGCTTGCAATGCACGAATGCAGAACACGGTCGTACTTGGCTGTGGAGAGGCCCGATGAGAGGTCTCGGGCAGATGCGGCCAGATTATTGACCGCGGTTCACAGTCTTGCCGGCTTTTGCCACGATCGCGTGCCATCGCCATGTTGTATGGCCGACAGAGGAGCCGAGTAATGAAAGGAAGGTGGTATTTGACAGTGGCTTCACGTGGATGCCGCGTGGCTTCTCGAGCGCTGGGATCCAATTTGCAAGATGTGTCATGGTCGTTGCCATATCGAGTCTGCTGAGATTGACAGCGGAAGAAGGCGATATTCCAGAACTTGATGAGAAGGTGTCGTTGAATTGATCGATGAGACGAAGGCTTCAGATCTAAGCATGTGTCAGCATCGTCCATGCCGTAGCTATCTTCTATGGTCTCTTTCCCGTTCACGATCACGATCTCGTCGATCTCTGTCCCGATGTCTTTCTCGGCCACTGTCTTCGTGGTCTCTGTGTCTTCGGGAACTTTCGCGGTCGTGGTCGTCTTCGCGCTCCCGCTTCCTGCGTCGCTCCTTTTCTTTGCGTCGGCGATACTCGTCTTCACTCTCTGAGTCGTAATGGCGACGCCGTCGGTCACGATCATGACGATCGTCCTTGCCGTGCTTGCGGTCTCTAGAGTCTTCTCGACCCTTGTCCCTGCGTCGATCTCGAGAATCGTCTCTGCGCCTTTTGTCACGTTCTTTCTGGTCGAACTCCATCTCATACTTCCGACGTTCGTCATCCTGCTTCTTCTTCTCAAGTTCCTCCTCGGTGTACGTCTTCCCGGTCTTCTTGTCTCTGATCAGAACTGGGTTGTAGATCTTCGCTTCCTTCCCTCGGGCTGCCTTGCCCCATGCTCCGATCTCCTGTGTGATGGCAGCATTCTCCTTCGCACCTATGCCCAGCAGAGCTGCTCGACGCACAGGCGGCTTGCCAGAATCTTTGACAATTTTCTTTCCTTTCTGACTACCAATTCCTTCACCATCTTTCCAACCCATACCACGAAGCAGAGCCGCTCCAAATTGTTCTACTGGCACCCGTGCATAGTCGTCCAGAGTAGCCATATCAGGAGCGGACGCAATGTCATGATCGAAAGCATCTTCCTCCGTTATAGTCCCATTGCGGCCTTCAATCACCAAAGTCTTGTCTGTTGATGTCTTGCCCAAGAGAGCGTCCATGGCCAGCTCATCATCCGTCTTCGGTTTGGCAGTCTCGACATTCTCCCCAGTCTCCTGATTTGGCTCAGCATCTTGTCCAGTGCCCGACATCTCCTCGTCTTCCGCATCGTCGTCTTTCTTATATGTATTCAAACCGAATTTTGGCTTGCTGGCTTCCACTCTAGCCTCCACCTCCCGCATCTTCTCATTCAAGGCTTCGCTGTTACCGCTCTGCCCCTCTGGCAGTCCACTTTTCTGTCTCTTGCGCTGATTCGCCTTCTCCCGCCAATCACGATTGGCTTGGGGTGCAATAGTCAAAGGCCCTTCGTCATCCTTCTTGCTGTTGACATCGACTGCGCCGCCTGCTTTGGAGTCGAAATGCGACACCTTCTCTGTTCTCCCTAACATCGAGCCATCATCCTCTTCCTCGTACAGCGCGGCGCGAGATCGCTTGACGCCATTCGCAGGTGGCGGAGCCTTGCGTGCTGTGCCCAGCGACAATGAGATTTTGTTGCCGCTCATGGTGATGGAGATGTGAAATTGTACATTTGTGTATGCACTTGCGTCAGAAAATCAACAACATCTTGAACATGACTCGCGTCGCCCGCTTAGCTAAGCCGAATCAGCCGACTCTTCGGCAAGCACCACAGTGAACATCATCGTGCAGATTAAGAGCGCTTCTATGCGTTTGTCCTATTCCAACTTCATGTCGCGCAATTCTTGCAGCAAGTAACTTCTTCATGCAATAATGCTGCATTGCGACAGAGTCGCGTCAGAACTCATGACTTGTTGGTTTCCCGATATTCTAACCTCCGATCCGGCTCATGAAACAAGCAGCACCGCCACGAGGCTGAAGCAATGGGATCAAGAGATGCAGACGACTCGAAACCGCTTGCGATCGTCTGCGACTCATCGCAGACAGTTCGATGTGAAAATAGCTCTATGATCTGGCCGACGTGCGTGCAAACCAGGCTGCCATGTGTGCGCTCAGACGCCTCCGCGTTGCATCTTCATACGAAAAGACGAATGCTATCTTGAAGCCATTCTGCAAGCCCAGACCACGAGGTGGTGTTGGTGGTTGTCCAATATGATCTTCATATTATTGCATGCTGCACGAAGACGACTCTTCTTAACGCCTTATCCTAAGGCTGCATGCCTGACACGCAGTGCATGAACCCTCCGATAGCGTTCAGCTGTCAAGAACCACACCCGCGCCGGACTCGTGGTTTCATCCGAATTTTGTCTTCGCATCCAAAAACGCCCCGTGCAGGCATATCCTGGTGGGAGGTTTGACAGCCTACCGTGACTTCCTGTACCCTTGAGGACCACCTCATTGGAATCAATATTGAAGTCGTATTTCTGACGTTCGCGCTATGTGGTTGGTGCGGGAAAAGGGGAAGGATGGGCTATACAAGCGCTCGCACTCGTCCGGACTCTTCATTTCCTAGAGTGCTTACCACGCTTACGACAACAACACGAAGACAACTCAAGGAAGAACTTGCCAGGAAATGGGGTGATGTTATTGAAGGCAATCGAAGAGCATGGGAAACTTGCTTACCTTTTCGTCGACAACCCCAGACACTCCTCGAAAATCTCGGACGGGAATGCAGCAACGCCCAACGCGACATGGTATGCCACCTCGGACTCCCGATGAAGAAGTCGATTGAAGCGCGGAGCTCCCCAGCGATGCACAGGTCCATGTCGCGATCACGCAAACAACCACGCTTCAGCAGGGCTGAGCTGCAGCGATTTCCATCTGGACACGAACTCTAGGATTTATGCGTGTGATGACGTGCTCCGCATGGCAGCAAGATTCCAGGCACACTTCCCGCCCTGCAGAAGTTGGCTGGACTTTTGATGAGCCAACATGTCCATGTCGAAAGACCAGGCCTCGGTGCGGCAGCCAATCAACAAATTGTGCCGAGAGACGCGTGCTGTGAACACAATCGAGGTCCACCTTCGCATCGAATCCTGCCGGCTCGTTAATGACTGGACGACTTGAAGAGTATCTGGATGGCCGAACGACCTGGTGAGCAGCCGGACACGGTGGTTGTGGAAAACGTGGACAGTATGCGTCGACACGGCAAGTTTTGTACCAGGGTATCCTTAACGATTAATCTATCCAAGGCTGAGTTCCGTGTACGACCTACACGATAGGCCTTCGATTAGTTGCGGTATTCGACATGAAGGACCAAGCGGACTGCGTCGTGCGTTACAGCAAGACCACTACTCGTTGGCCATCTCATAGACGACGACTGGTGGCGAAATGGAATTTTAACAAGCACAAAACTCAGTCTCACTCAGTCGGAGCGGAGGTTTCCGTTGCGACGAAAGATTTCGCGAACGATGAAAGGGCCCTTGGAAGATGACTGAGGACCCCAGAAACAGTCATCAACGTCCAGGCGGAGTTTTCTGACAACAGCAACGATACGTGCGGGGACGCTCGAACAAGACAGCCAGGGTCGCGTCAAGCTCATATTACCAAGGACGCGTACTGGTGGTCTTGGTGGTTCTCCAACGAATGCCCTGCTTGAGAGATCCGCAACCTGGGAGCAGAAAAACGTTGTATCCTGCCTCCAGCTCTGCAGGTGCAGTCTTCATCTCCAGGATTTTGGCAGTCTATTCTCGGTAACCTGGCCGCTTCGGCGAACGAGTCAGGCGAGAAAGTCGTTGCCATTCTCCGCGGCTGGCAATCTGCGGGACGCGGTCCCCGGCGGAAAGACATTCTGTGATTGATGTTGGGAATGAACGCCTCCAACAAAGATACGGAATGCGACGACGGCGAGCGCCGCGGTGGGAGTACAATGACTTGACGGTCCAAATCGCTGCTGCAACCAACACGCACTTCGTTTATCACACGTTCCAATGCTGCAATGATTGGGAATTATGTGCCGCTTGAAGTTGCTCGTCAAAGCCTCTTGACAGCCGTGCGCCGCCGGTCCGGAAGTCTCAGGTCTCGGATGCGGACGCTGGAATACGGCGCCACGCCACATGGCGAATGAGCATCGACACTTTGGAAGCCGAATTCAACCAAGCCCTGTACCTTTACTGCGAGCTGACCCTCTGGAAGTCACCGGAAGACCGTGATGAGACCCTTCCCGACGTTCTTCGACTCCCATAGTCGACTTCAACGCGGCAGCAGTAGGACCAGAAATCCATCTCACAGTGTGTTGTGATGACCTGGCCTTCCAAAGTGACGACGAGCAACACAACCGGAGGTACACGCGGCATAGAGCCAAGGCTCAACCAGATGCTTTAGGAAGGAGAGCACACCTGGTGCCGCTTTCAGAGCAACGCCAACTGCCTTTCCAGAAGAACAGAGTGTGGTGATGCTCAGCGATGCATGCGGTGCCACAGATGTCAAGTGTGCCTTTCTTGCAAAACAAGTGAAGCACACCTCACTTCGTAACAACAACTTCTGTCAACGAGCAGAACAGGTCGA